>CM035412.1:159026190-159228690 GCA_020310875.1 Ceratopteris richardii
TCAAAAAACCAGAAACTCTTTTGCAAGCACTGTAAAGTAAATGATCATATCATAAAGAATTGTCCAAAACCGGTTGCAAAAGCGAAAAAGAAAAAGGAGGCTAGAATGGTTGTTGCAGAGGCCTCTACACCGAAAACAAAGTGCTAATTATGTGCAGAACCAAGAATGGGCATTTAGTATTGTTTGCACTTTTGACCTATCTTCTCATGAGCAGTGTATGTTTGTAGTAGATCAGATGTTTGGTATTTGGATAGTTGGGCAACCAAGCATATTACCCCGCACCTAAATTTCTTCACTTCACTTGAGCCTACCCCCACAGGGAATACTATCACATGCACCAACAAATCCTCTTATCTTGTCATGGGAGTTGGTAAGATCATTATGACTACTGTTGGTGGTATTTCTTTCACTTTTTGAGATGCTTTATTTGTGCCAAGGATCAAGAAGAATTTGTTATCAGTTTCTGCATTATCAAAGATTGGCTTGGTTGTGAAATTTGATGATGACAGATGTACAGTTCATAATCTATCAAATGGCGATGTGATTATTGTGTTTGGCATTTTATGTTGGGGGCTCTATAAGCTCATAGAATAAGAAAGATCTATGAATGATTTAGCATCTGCAATACATGATTCAAAGACTATGTTAGAGTTAAAGCTTTGACATGCATGCTTTGGTCATTTGAATTTTGCTAGTTTGCTACGCCTACATAAATCTAAAATGGTGTCCTCGTTGCCCAAACTTGAGGCACCAAGTAAACATGTATGTGAAGGCCTTATTTTGGGCAAAATGCAGCATTCCTCATTCCCAAAAGATGGTTCAGTTCGGGCTACTCACAAATTCCAACTTGTACATAGTGATGCTTGTGGTCCTATGCACACATCTTCTTTTGGAAATTATCTTTACTTCCTCACTTTCATCAATGATTTTTCCAGGCATGCATGGGTATATCCATTGAAGGCAAAGTCAAACGTGTTCATGTAACTCAAGCAATTTTTTATTTCAGCTCAAAATCTATCAGCATATAAACTGGGCACCGTCCATTTTGATTGAGGGGGAGAATATATGTCTTCTGACTTTAATGCATTTCTCGCTGAACGTGGGATAAAACATGAGTGTTCAGTGCCGGTTATACCTCAACAAAATGGAGTTGCTGAATGGAAGAACATGTTACTCATGTAGATGGCGAGGTGTATGGTCAAGAGTCAGGCTTTACCACATAGTTTCTGGCTTGAGGGTGTTATGTGTGGAGCCTATGTACTTAACAGGTATCCCACTAAAGCAGTGTAGTCTATCACTCCATATGAGACTTGGCATGATCGCAAGCCATCTATTGCTCACCCGCATGTTTTTTGTTGTCTAGCATATGCATTAGGGCGTAAACAACATCACATAAAATTGGATGATAAAGCAATAAAATATATTTTTGTTGGATGAACGTAAACACCATCATCTGTATCATCCATAGACTAAATGCATTTTGGTTAGCCGTGATGTTGTTTTTGTGGAAGATGCTATTCAGCCATTGCTTTCATATACTAAGGAGACATTTGTAAGCTCCAAAGAGATGTATGATAGTTTGCTGCCTCTTTTTATAGGTGGACAGTCTAGTGCTGGTCCTAATGAGGCAACTTCCCAGCCTTTGTAGGTTTCATATGATGATGGAGATCATTCCATTTCTGATGCAAATTTACATGATGCACTTGTTGATGAGAGAGCTGATATTGAGTAGGCAAAAACTATGCCAAAATGGCTGGTGCAGACTTTGCATGACAACAAATTCTATGCACCTCTGTCATTTCATACGCGATTAGGCATCCATAGTGCCTTTTTTTGCATCAAATTGCTATGCTATGGTTGCATCTAGTGTCTATGATGAGACTGAGCTTGTTTTGTTTGATGTAGCAAAAAATTCTTAACATTGGATGGTTGTAATGCAATTTGAATATGATGCTATTATGAAAAATGGTACCTAGTCTTTATGTGATTTGCCTCCTGGCAAGAGCACCATTGGCACTAAGTGGATATAGAAGCTCAAGTGTAAGAATGATGGAACAATTGACAAGTATAAGGCTAGGCTTGTTGCAAAGGGTTATGCATAGGAAAGAGGCATTGATTTTGATGAGACCTTTGCCCCTACATGCTATATGACTACTGTTCAAAGCATCTATGCACTTGCAACCCATCATGGTTGGAATGTAAATCAGTTGGACATTAAAACTACATTTTTGAATGATCACTTACATGAAGAAGTGTATGTTTTTCAACCCAATGGCTCTATGCAAAAAGGACATGAAAAACAGGTTTGCAGGTTAAGATAGGCTTTATATGGTTTGAAACAAGCACCACGTGCTTGGTATAAAAAGATACATGCCTATCTGATTGCACATGGTTTTGAGAACAGTCCCACTAAAAGCACGTTATATGTTAATCATGATAATGATGTGCCTCTGATCATTGTGGTGTATGTTGATGACATGCTGCTCACTGGTCCTCATAAAAGGTATATTGCTAATTTCAAGGCTAATTTGCATGCCTCATTTGAGATCTCTGATTTGGGACATTTGCATCATTATTTGGGCCTTCATTCTATGCACGTTGATGGTGGAATGGCTTTGTTTCAAACAAAATATATTAACACATTATTGAAGTGTTTTGGCCTTGAAGACTATAAATCTATTGCCCCTCCTACGCAAAAAAAGTTTACGATTGAGTCTTCATGATGCTGGAGATACATTTGATGCTATTCTTTATCAGCAGGTTGTTGGATGCCTAATTTACTTATGCATTACCTGGCCATATATTCTATTTGTTGTCACATACATGAGCACGTTTATGCATTGCCCAAATGTCAAGCATTGGCAAGTGATTAAGTGCATCTATCGCTACTTGAGTGATACTCGACTACTTGGGTTGTTTTATCCCAAGGGGGGATCACTATCATCAGATTTGCATGCTTTTTCTGACTCTGAGTAGGCTGGTTTCTATGACATTCATGTGTCCAACAGTGGTTTTTGCTTCATGCTTGGTAGCTCATGCATATCTTGGATGATCAAGAAGCAGCCTATTGTGGCCACTTCTAGTTGCCAGGCTGAGTATAGGACATCTTTCACAGTGAGTATTAAGTATGTGTGGCTCAGATGCCTTATGGCTCATTTGGGTGTTAGTCAATCTTCTCCTGCCACCATCTTCACTTATCTCAGAGTGCATTGGCAGTTGTGAAGAACCCTAGGTTCCATGCTCGAAGAAAGCACATTGAGGTGCATTATCATTATGTCACAGAGAGGTTCTCTTCTCGAGAGAACAACTTCTCATATGTGCCCATACAGGAGAACATTGTAGACCTTTTCATGAAGGCTCTGCCGAGGGAGAAGTTTGAAGCTTTTTGCAAAGCTTTGGGCTTACTTCCTTTTGTGGAGTGATTTCCACATAGCTTGGCACTTCCTTATACATGAGTGCCAGCTCCTTGTTCATTGCATCACTTCGAGGGGGGATTTGTTGATATAGTTATGTAGTGATGTGGGTGAACACACTAGGACCACTGGGGCATTGTTTTCTCTCTTTAGATGGTTTTTCCCCAAGCTTGTATATATGCGTATTTCCCTAAATTAAATGGGATACTTATCTTTGAACATCCTAGTGATAATACATTTAGTATTGTGTGTTGTCCTCCAAGCTTCTTCTTCTTCCTTGTGTTGTTCACATACTTTCGCAGAAGTCTAACTCCAACACTGTAGTGTATGCTCACAAAGACGGTTCACTTCAATCTCTTTCCATGAGCAAGCACAAGCCTTGCAAACGTGCCTTGTTGGCACAATTTGACATGTTACTATAACATTTGCTTAAGGGCTTATAGTTTTAGTTTTATCCCCTTTTCCTGAGGGCATGGTTTTCAATGGAGATCTTTAATCTTTAAGGATCTATGTCGAGGTTTATAGTGATTCACTCACACACACCATCTAGACAAACAAAAATATAGGCCGAAAACGTGTTGTGAAAGTGGTAATGGTTGAATATTTCTATGGCTATTATATCAATGAAAACTAAAACTTAATAAAAACATAAAAGTTATCAAAAACCTAAAAATAAAAATAAAACCTAAACCCTAAAACTTAAAACACTAAAACCCTACTAATATGTATTTATCTATGTGTATATGTATGTATGTATGTATGTATGTATGTATGTATGTAAGTATGTATTGTGTATGTCTGTATGTATATATATATATATATATATATATATATATATATATATATATATATATATACATATATATATATATATATATATATATATATATATATATGTATATATATATATATATATATATATATATATATATATATATATATATATATATATATATATATATATATATATGTGTGTGTGTGTGTGTGTGTGTGTGTGTGTGTGTGTATATATATACATACATACACACACACACACATATATATGTATATATCTATATATATATATATATATATATATATATATATATATATATATATATATATATATATATATATATATATATATATATATATATATATATCACTCTAGCACAATGGCAAGAGCCAATTTGAGGAGATTCACCTCATAAATGTCAATCCATGAAGACGTGAGGACTCGTATGAAGACCATGACCAAGTGATGGCACAAGTGCATGAGTGAAAGCACACAAGCATGCACACACACACACACACATGCACAAGGTGAGAGCAAAGAGAGGAACTATGGAAGCTTGAATAACAAAAGAAATCTATTACAAAAGTTGAAATCTCTAAGAAGCTAACCTCAAAAATGAACTCTCTAGCTCTTCTTATAGTTTTTGGAGTGGTTTTGGCCGTGTCCAGACCTAGTGTCTAGCATAGTTAAGAATTAGGTTCCATGTCTTATTTGGGGGCTTAAAGAGGGTCTAAAAAGTATCAAAATCGGTAGGATAATTTCTCTAATAAGCCTCAAGCTGAAGAACTCCTAAGCATGAACAAAATGCAGTTGCAAAAATGGAAAATGGTATTTACAATGGTTTTAGTGATAAAAATCACTATTTTTATAGGGATTTCTTTTGAAAATTTGAGATGTGCTTCTTGGAGCTCCTTACATGCTCCCTCTTCTTGTGTCTCCACTTCTTTGTTGTGCTTCCATGCTTCCACTTGAGCTTGTGTTCCAACACTCCCCCCCCCCCCCCCCTCAAGTTTTTGGTCCCTAATAGACCCTTGTTGGAGTGGTTGTTCCATGTAGTACATTGAGAGGTAGTGTCCATCATCTATCAACAAGAGCGGTCTATGTTCCACATGTAGCAAGGTCCATTTATCTAGTTCTTCATGATGTCACTACTTACCCTTCAAGTGGTAGTCCCTTGTATATACTTCTCCCTTGGCTTCTTGCTTGATGGTGTATCTATGAGCTTCCAAAATTGTTTGGTGCATCCAGCTTTCTTGTGAATTTTGAAATTTGCTTTCTTCTCAAAAGAGATTGTTAACATTGATTTGAGCAAGTACCAGCTATGAATTGCTATAGAGGTACTGCTGTTGTAACCTTGATTTTCACCGGATCTTTCAAAGATGGCTTTCATAGTTTGCACACCAAGTACTTGTAACCCATAATGGATGATGGGTAGGTGTGTTAGTGCATGGGTTGCAAAACATATGTCTCTTGTGCATGGCCTTGTAATGTGGCCCTATGTATGCATAGTTTGGGAATGCATGGTAAAAAGGATGGTGCAAAAAATAGGGTCTTGAGCTAAGTGCTCAAGGGTATGTTGGGGAAGAAGTTTCCTAATCTATCCTAGTTAAAGTGTTCCCAAATTAGGTGATTCTTACGATGGTGAGAGCTCCCTTGATCTTTATGTCTTCGTGTTGTACGACCATCATGGTGATTAACCATTGGCTCTTCTTCCATTGTTGGTGGATGTCCTTTCATGGTTCACTGATGAGATTCTTGGAGGACATGGTCGTGTCACAAACAAGAAGAAAGAGGTTAGTAGTAATAAAATATTTTACATATGTCAAATGTGTCTCATGTGCCTGGGATTTTCAATTGTCTCTATGCGCGATCGCGTAATGTGGCCCTATAATAATGCATACTTTGGAAATGCATGTCCTCAATGGTGCAAAAGACAAGGTTATGCCAAAGGTACATGGTTCTTGCACGTCCAGACTTCCTACATTACTTGAAGATGTTGATGCAATTGTGATTTGGAGGTATCCATTAGATCTCAAAATGAAAATTGATCATTCCTCATGGGGATCCATTTGAGAACAGTGTTTGGCTGTGTGCACATTACTTTCGACTTTGTCATCTTTGGTTGGTTGCTTAAATATTTCCACGTGGTTGGCTCTTTGGTTCTATGGATTCTACTACTGCGTTTAGCTTCCAAACCCATATCCTTGATGATTGTGTTCTTTCTATTGTCGAAGAGTTGAATTGATCTTCTTTTGATCTTGATGAGTGGTTCTTACCCTTTTCTCTCTTTGGCTTCTTTGTTGAGACCTTCTACATGGTGGAGAGCTTTCATATTACGAATGTACACCCTTTTGGGTGAGGTGGCACTAATGCCACATGGCATCATATGGATGCACTTCTATATTATGGGTAGAAGGAAAGAGAAGATGTATGATTCACAAGTGTGGTAGATACATCAAGCTCGACAGCTGGGAGGTTCATATAGATACATCTCTGTGTGTGCGTGTATGCGCCACCTCTGGTAGAATTCTGTATTGCGTAGCAAATCAAGAGCACACCTGATCATAAAAGTTGGTATCAGAGCTTGTTCCAATCGAGTTCTAGGAGATCATGCACACTGAAGGCTAGAGGAATCGAACCCTCGCCCCCTCAAAGGAAGGCACATGCACTATCCAATGTGCCATCTCTTCTAGGTGTCCACAAAACAGCACGACTGCCATATATATCTTGATAGGAGCATGTCCGATAGCCAAAGGAAGAGTTATATGATTTCTTATAGATATGTAGAGGATTGCATGTGAGGGGCTTGTTCCTTTCATTATCTTTTGTTTTTGGAGCCACACAATTCAAAGGAAATGAGTAAGAAGGCAACTTCCAATGAGAATTGAGAATAGACAGGAGAGATGTAGATTGGATGCACCTATTCCATATGAAGAGCCTATATCGAGGAGCATTCCTTCCATGTACTCTCTGACATCATCATACCAAGATAAAGGATGGAGGTCTATCTTAATCACAAGTATGAGATTTCTTGTTAATTTTAGGAATTAAGAGACAAGGGCAACTCTTTGAGAAGGGCAAGGAAGGAGGGAAATCCTGCACATGGAGAGAATGAGATATATACTCTCATCTTGAATCAAGGATTCCCTCAAAATACAACAAAGGGTAAGCTTTAGGCACCTCCAAAGTATTCTATTTTTTTATGATTTTTACATAAATTTGACGAGCTATTTTGGATAAGTAGCCATTTTGGGAAGGGGAAAAGAGGAGGTATTTTTCATAGATTAGTAGTAAAGACCATGCAAACCTATATTCTAGCATATGGAATTCCATATAAGAGTAAGAAATCCAAAATATACCTCAGTATGATGGGAGTTTTTAGCTCCACAAAACCCCCTTCCCTCACAGTTTGAGAAAAAATTTCAGCACCTGAATTTAAGAAATTCCCATTTTGGAAGAGGGAAAAAGAGGTGCACTAGCTATGGATGGATGGCAAAAAGTATATATACTGAGAGTATGATGTGTGGACCTCTAAGCGGAATCATTAGATTCAGCAAAATGATAAGTTAAGGAGGAATTTTGTATCCTCAAAGCCCCCCTTTCCACCCTTTTTGAAAAAATTTCACATGTTATTTTTTATCAAACTCGACTTTTGTGAGTAAGAAAAAAGAACACTTAAGAGCCTTTCTAGGGATTAGTTCATACACACATGACATATGGTGTATGAATTACCTTGGAGAAGATAAAATTCTTGAAAAATCCACATTTGGAATGGATAGAAGCTTGCTAAGAGCTCCCATTTAAGTTTTTGCATAAAAGCAAAAATTTTGATTTAGGCCTCTTTTGGGGAGCGAATTAGCATGCACAAAGGGAGGATTTGGAAAGTTGAAAATAGTACAACGAATCTTTATATGTTTGTCTCTGAGATTATGGAGAGAATTTTAGTATTTGCACGATGGAAGAATGTTTTTGGGCACCCCAAAAATCACATTTCACACTTGTCCAGCCCCTCCAACAGTCCACTAGTTTCCCATGTCGTTCTTGGAATGGCCATATTTTGGGCTAGGGAACTCCAAATTGGACGTGCTATGGCTCGTTTTGAAGAGCACAAGGTCTAATTTCAGTTTATGAAAAGAAATTTATGAAAATTTTTATTTTTGCAGGTCTGTACAGCTCTACAAAGTCTGAACAGTTTTTGGCAACTACCTTCTGGGAGCCATATCTTTCAAAACGGGAAGGCGATTTGAGTAATTTCACTTCGAGCTCTTTGGAAATATTATATATTTCAGTTTATGGACATTTGCAGGTCCTAAAGTGGTCTTCTCAGGTCTAAAGAAGGATTACTAAGGCATTTTCTGACTGATTTTGTATTATTTTAGTAATCATTTGACCATGCTTTATGTTTTGGGAAGTGATCCGATGTTTTTGAACACTTCAAAGTTTATTTTAGGACTTGAGGAGGAAGGTGCAGAGGTCTCCAAGTTCATCGAGAAGGATTGGGTGCATGCAATTCGAATACCAAACCATTCAAGGACGTATGCTTTATGCTTAAGGCATTTTACTCTATGTTACGGCATGTTTTGTATGTATATGCGTAGATTAGATTGCGTACATCAAATGTTGATAATTGTTTAAATTCTAAAAGTATTGTTCAATAGGCAAGAAGTACGCTTTTTGATTGTTTGCAAGAAAGAGGATTGTAGAAAGTACATGGTTAGGCAACATAGAGAATTGTTGCCATCATTTCTTTTTATGGTTTGCAGGTTATGGAGCCCATATATCAGTTTATGGCGTGCATGCTATGGGCCTATGAAGCCCTATGTTTCTGGGTGGCCTCTATGCCACTAAGCTTATGGTTAATTTTTTTTTGGGATTCCATTTCCTGGGGAAATGCTGTCAAAATGTTTTCTACCGAATGGCGTTATATATGCACTTGCCTTTAGGTAGGAATGTTATGGCATAGTAACATTCCCTTTCTACAAACTTCAATAAGGTGTAGGCATGCTTGTAAGCATGTATTTGATGGACTTAGGACCATCATAGTAGTATACATAAGGCAACTTCAGTAGTAATAGGATCCCTACACATAATCCTTATGGATTTAGACCATAGGATTGCTAAGGGAAGGAGCTGCACCTTCACCATTAGTAATGTGCATGCACAATCCTATAGCTTTTACGAAGTTTCATATAGGTACGAGAGATACATATATGATAATCTCCAAGTTAGTGAATATTTTTTTATCTTCACAAGAGTCTCACATGCCAAATAGATGGGATCACCGAGATCGGTTTCATGAGATAGCATCGACGGGTGCTTATGTGATTCGAGTGATGGTTAGGAAGGCCACAAGCATGGCACTAGTTCCATGGTATCGAGCATAGATCCCTTAGTGAGGAATAGTTGGGGTACCTAATACATATATATGTATATCGGGATCTACAGAGAGGTACTTAGACCTAGTCTCTGTACCTAGGAACAAGTTGGTTTGGAACAAAAATGGATATCCATTGTCACATATTGACTAGAAATAAACTAATTAGTTTGATGACATGGGACTCATTTGAGTCCAACGACACGATTCTAGGATATGGGACTCATTAGAGTCCACCTCCATATTCCATTACATATATATGGAATATATATTCGGTTTAGTGTAGGTATGGTACCGTGAATTGGAAGATTTTTTCACTGGTATGGGATGGTGGAAATGACTTCCCTTTGAGTATTCTTCTTCTATGGTGAGGAAGAAAAGGACTCATCATTCATGGCGTCATGTATCACTAGATCAACGGAGAGCTCTTAGTAGACATCTCCTTAGGATTGGGAGTTATGCTTCACAGTTTAGGGATGATTTTTTTCTTCCATTAGAGAATGTGATAGGTGATTTTGTCACCATTGATATCACATACTCATTTTGAGTTTTTCAGGAAGGATAATTCCATCAGTTTGATTGGATCATATTGATCCATGAACAGAGGATGGTTGGCAGAGATAGATTTTTAGTATGGATACACATGTGTTTACGGTATCATGTCACATCATTGCTTACCATTTTAGTAGAGGGCTTTGACCCTTATTAGAGTTTTATTTTCTCCACTCTTCACTACATACACCTTCATTAGTTAGGGGAGATTCGTTCTCCATCTTCATAGGAATGTGTGTAATGAGGGATTATGCATTAGTATGGAAGAGAGGAGCAAAATCAATTCATAAGTTTCTCTTTTAAGGAAAGTAGAAAGTGAGAATCAGCTTAGAGATCTATCAGAGATCTCACTTTAGCTTAGTGTTCTCACTCTAGCTCCTATTCTTTGAGAGAGAAAGAAGGAAAGGAAAACATGATTTCTTCATAGGAGAAGAATAGAGTATGTTTTCCTTTAGAGAGAAGACGTATTTAGGAAACATCTCTTAGTCTATATTTCAGAGAAGAAATTCATTTCCTCTACTTTTCAATGTAATTTTCCTTCACATGGGAGTATAATTCTCCACTATTTTGGCAGGAAAAAGTATGGAGAGCTTATATATGTGTTCTCAGTTATGGATGAGTAGAGCATAGGGATTCAAAGGAGTCTCTTGGAAAGGAAAAGGGAAAGTGGAATAGATTCCACTATCAAAGCTCTTTTCCTTAGATGAGATTAGAGAGAGAGTTTTACTCTCTCAGGATTGAGACAAGAGGGAGATTAGTTAATCATGATGGTTATATTGATTCTCACATGGAGACTCTTGAGATAAGTAGTTATTTTTACTTGGAGTGATGCTCTTTGACTAGATGAGATGATCTAGTTATTGGCATTAGTGAGACTCAGAGTTGAGTATGACTCTTCTCTTTAAGGTTTCTAGGAGATAGGGATATATCTAACCTATTGGGGTACCAAACATTTACTTCGTGTTACATCATGAGTATGATGAGTAAACATCAGTTAGGAGGATGGGTACTTAGGGATTATCTGAATCTCAAAGGGAATGCTTTCTGCATTCATATGGCAAACTACAGGGAAGAGAAATATTAGAGTTTACACTAGTGCCAAAAGATGATCTTCCAATAGAACTTAGTCCAATGGTAAAGGATGACAAAGCACAGACTTCTTGGTTGATGGAATGTAGTAATTCCATTCCACTACCAAGAAATTCTTATATATGAGCTAGATGATGGAATTACATAGTCACAAGGTAGTTAGAGGAAACTATTACTTGTGAGCATACTCAAGGTTGGGAAGACCTAGAGTGTTATGTGGGAAATCTATCATTTAGTCTTAGATGGGTTTGGAGTCCCTTGTTATGGGACCTTGTTCTATATTTCAGAGGATTCTATAGTTTATTATCTCCATTATTATATAGTGATGCCTATAAGCTTGACACTTTACACTTGCTCTTCATATTATTAGTCCATAGAGGATACATCATATGGAATTATGTCATTTTGATGATGTTATATGTTATGGGAGTGATAATTTGAAAGGTGAGTGTATATGGGAGATAGGTGAGGCCTACCTTCCAGGAGATTGACCAATTATCCATATTTGTGATGGTTTAAGAGATGGAACAAGATTGTTTGAAATCAATGGAAAATCAAGAACAAGTTTTCTATGTGGGTAGAGTGAAAGTTAGAGGGGTGTTCCAAAGGCAAATGGAGGGAAAGTTCAATTTCAACCTCGAACAATTAAGAAAACAAAGAAAGGGAAGACGTAGAGGAAGAAGTGAAAATACACAAAAATGAGACATATCCAATTGAGAATGCAACAATTGTCCAAAGAAAGGTCATTATGCCAAAGATT
The DNA here is from genome assembly GCA_020310875.1 of Ceratopteris richardii. Classification (NCBI taxonomy): domain Eukaryota; kingdom Viridiplantae; phylum Streptophyta; class Polypodiopsida; order Polypodiales; family Pteridaceae; genus Ceratopteris; species Ceratopteris richardii. The sequence goes on from CM035412.1 coordinate 159,038,154, forward strand.
GTTGTTCAAAATGAGGATGAAATCAAGTATACAAGAGGAACCAAGTAATCATGAAACCACTTTAACAAAGTTGGAAACTGACAAGTTTCTTATCATGTATGGCTCAAATGAAAGGAATAGCGCATATCATAAATTATATAGTCGTTAAAGAAACCACATGAGTTGGAATAGTGAATTTTTCTTTGATTTGTACTCACCCTAGCACATGTAGAGAAAGTGATGAGAGTGTTCCGAATTGATAATAGATTGATATGTTCCAAATGAATTATGGATTGAAGGATGTGTTGTGAGCGCCAAAAATCACCAGGAACTTGCTTTCACTTCGAGAGATTTTTGTAATTTTCTAGTAAACGGGTTTTAGAAATCAAGGTTTCTTTGGTGAAGATCCCAAGTAGGACCACAATAACATTGCAAGAAAAAGGAAGAAAGGGATCAGGATATTCACAATGAATGTAAACCATCAATTGCTCCTACAATCTACCCATCAATGTGTAATGAGAAGATTGTAGTGATTTATTTGTGTAAAAATGAAATTGGCCACATAAGATTAGAGTGGATGAAGGAAGTGAAAACAAAGTTTTGAAGAGTGTTTTACATGATTTTATATCTAAGAATATGCAACATGTTTTCGACTTTTGTTAGGTAGGAAAAAAAATAAGATTAACATTCAAGAAAAGAGGAAATGTGAGCAATGATGTCTTAAATCTCATAAACACACAAATGGACTCATGAGCGAGCCATCTATTCCAAGTATGAGATAATTTCTTTCATTTCTAGATGATCATTCAAGGATCTTTTTCTAATTTATTGCGTCAAGGTCAAATAAAACTTGTTTTACCACTTCTCAAGGTTCAAATCTCGAGAAGGGGATATGGAAATACATTGAAAAAATTAGATCAGATTAAGGGTGAGAGTATTAATTAAATGATTTTTCTACGTTACTTTATAAAAATATCATCAAGAGGAGTTTATTAATAACTACACAACCGAAAGAAAAATGGAGCAGCCTAATATAAAGAAAAACGTGCTGGGGAAATGACCAATAAAATAAATGTTCCTAATTCTTATTGCGCCAATTAAACAAAGAAAACATTCAAAAACAAAATGTTTCCAATCGTTGGAGTACAAGAAGTGACACCTTATGAAGTTTGATGATGGAAGAAACTCAAACTTTCAGTTCTCAACGTGTTTGATTTTTCGTTTTACATTCGTATACCTAGAGAATTTCGACATAAGATAGCCCCAAGGGTGGACATGTATATTTCTTTATTATTCTTATGAGAAAATAGGGTTTATATATGTTAACCCCAACGTCAAGGAGGTTAAGCCTTGAAGGGATCTTATATTTGATGAGTTTCTTGCCGTTGGTGTGGTAAGAAGGATGTGTTGTAGGCAGAAGATCTATATGAAATAGAAGGGAGGCTCAAATGGTAAGGAAAGATGAGGAAAACTTGAAAGCAAATGAATATTTAATAAAAGGGAAGAAAACGTTGAATGATGGACACGAAAAAAGACAAACAAGTGGAGAAATTTTTATATAAAAGAAGTTCGGCATTAGCCTACTCTCTCGGACTTGAATTAAGAAAAGAGAGAAATGATGGACACGAAAAAAGACAAACAAGTAGAGGAATTTTTTTTAATATAAAGGAAGTTCGGCATTAGCCTACTCTCCCGGACTTGAATTAAATAAAGAAAAGTACAAGAGAAGGGGACTAGTGCCCACGGGACCCCCCAAATCCCACAAAGCAGGGGAAGCTTTTACAGAGCTTAGATGACATTACAAAGAAGGTTAATTACCCTCTCATCACCCTCATATGGGGCCCACTTGGGTTTAAGCTTGTTATCGATCAAAAGGAGTACTTGATGATGCCTAAAGGGGGGGGGGATTTTTTACAGTTGACAATCCTTTTGCCAAGGAGGAACAGCGATTTCTCAATTGACCACTCCTTGGGGGAGTCACCGAAGTTGAAAGCACATCTTTCCCGGCAGATTTTCCATAGGACCTCCCCTCTGATGGCGTTCCAGAGAGACGCGGAGCAGCCGATCGCTTCTCCCAGCAGGGCTTGCTGCCAACTGAGACGTTTTTGAAGTCTAATTCTCTTTCCAACCACCTGCCAGAGTCTGTTGGAGTTGGGGCAGGTAAAGAAGATGTGTGAAACATCTTCGATAGACCGGTAGCAGCGTTTGCACCAGGGAGGGGTCCCACAAATTTTGCTAGCCTTAAGGTTCGTCCAGATTCCATGATGAAGAATTTGCCATAAGAGGACAGACTTTTTGATTTCTAGGAGGGGGTGCCAGATAGCCATGAACTTCATGTCCCACCGAAGCCGCGTCCATGACAGGCACCACTTTTTGTTGAGGTTAACCTGATAGTCGATCGTTTCTTTGATGTTCGGGATTTTTGATAGGCTGTTCCCATTGTGCCATTTGAGACCAAGCGAGCTCGACATGTCGTGTCCCATGAGAAGGTGAACTTTGTGTCGGTCCGAGGCGAGACATCTGCTTTGCAGAGTGTTCCATTCTTCATGCGAAATGTTGATGCTAGGGTCAATGTCCTCAAAGTTGATCCAGCGGTTGGTGTCTTGTTTCCAGAGATGTTTCCATTTTTTGAAGCCTTTGTTCCATAGCTTCTTGGCATTTTGAATGTTCCAAGATTCCACGCTCCGGATGCCATGGATTGGAAACCAGATAGAGTCGTTTTGTCTGATACCGGCAGCCCACTTCCAGTCTTCATTTATTCTTGTGAAGCTTTTGACTTTATTCCAACTCTTCCAAAGGGAGCACACCAGATTAGAGCCTTTCGGGAAGACGGGGATCGGGGAAAACAGAAAGGTCAAGATGTCCAGATTCTTCCAATTTGGGAAACCCATGAGCGCCAACTCATTCTTGTTTCTGAAGATCAACTTGGCTCACAAGGCCTCCCCGTTGCACCAAGCCTTAATCATCCATTTGGCCGACAGTTTGTTAGCCATGCACCCAATGTCCAAGATACCAAGTCCCCCACTATCTCTATGGCTGGTGCAGATGGACCATTTGATTTTAGGCACCCCCCTCCTATTGTGGTCGCCCGTCCAAAGGAAGTTTCTACAAATACTATCCAGTTTGGACAGATCTTGCTCTTTCGGTCTCCAACAAGAAAGGAAATAAATGGTAGATGATAAGAGGAACGTGTTGATAACCATAGCACGACCAGCAAGATTGATTTGCATACCTCTCCAATAGTTAAGCTTGTTTTCGAGTTTGACAAGCACCCAGTTCCACCGCTGTTCCATAGAGACGCCAAACCCCAAGGGAATCCCAAGAAGCCGAAAAATTTGGCCCTGCGGAGTGATTTGACAGCCATGATCAATGAGAAGATCGGGCTGTGACCCACCAATAGCTCTAAAGGCGGTCTTAGAGTGGTTGATTATGGATCCAGAGGCTTCACAAAAGGTAGCAAGACACTTCCAGAATGTCTCCAGGCTGGTACTATCATTGTGAACAAAAGCGTTCATATCATCGGCAAAAACTCTCATGGTGATCTGACTGTGGTCATGCGGCAAACGAAGGCCTTTAATGTTACCAGCTTCCACCTGATGCTCCACCAGCCTGCTAAGCCCTTCCGTGGCAATGGCAAAGAGAAGGGGAGCCAATGGGCACCCTTGTCTGATAGATCTTCTAAGTTTGATCACCTTTGAAAGTTTTCCATTAATGTTAATTTGGGTCGATGCGTTTCCGAGAAGGGTCGCAATCATCTTGGTGAATTTCTCACTACATCCAAGATCTTGTAGCGATTGTAGAATATAGTCCCATTCTAGCCTGTCGTAGGCTTTATCAAAGTCGATCTTGAGGAATACTACTTCTTGTTTAGACTCATTTGCAAATTCAAGACCTTCCCAGATATCTATAATGGTTTCCAAAATTGACCTGCCTTTGATGAAACCTTTTTGGTCCTCGCTTAACCACGCTCTCAAGTGGCAAGAGATTCTATTGGCAATGACTTTGGCGATGATCTTGTATCCTATTTGGAGCATTGTAATGGGACGCCAGTTCTCTATTCTGTTCTTTTCCCCTTTTTTGTGTATTAACTTGATAATGCCATTGTTGAGACAAGAAGGAAGCGCGCCAAACTTGAGTGCCTCTTGCCAAACCAAATGAAGAGGGGTGGCAACCACCAACTTGAAGGATTTAAAGAACTCATTAGTGAGCCCGTCGGGTCCCGGGCTTTTACCTGAAGGGAGGGCATCAATGACCTCAATGATTTCGGCTTCAGAGATAGAGGCATGAAGCAGAGATTGAAGGTTGAGTGGTATCCTGTGGGGGGAAACCCTAGATATGGCTGCCATACAGTCCCTTCTATGGTGGGAGAGGGGGTTTGAGGTCCCCAGGAGTCTCGTGAAGTGCCCTTCAATGATCCCGAAATTATCTTCTTCCGTATTGCATACATTGCCATTTGCGTCTAGCAATAAGGGGATCGATTCTCTGTTGTGTTTCCTTTTGAGGATACGGCACATCTCTTTGGTGGGTTTGTCGGCTTTGCCAGCCCACCACTCCTTGAAGAAAATTTGCAAATTTTTCCTTTGTATCTCTTCCTCGTATCTCAGCAGCGCTCTGATTTTTCGAAGTCCTTTCTGGGCTTGAGATTTTCCTTTGTTCACTTCCTCCTCGAGCCACCAGAGTCTATGATAAAGAGCATCTCTACGAGCCCGCCGCACAGTCTCTAGCATCTTCCTAGATCTAATCATGATCTGTCGTGACTTATCGACCGCACTTCTCCAACACTTGGCTGGGGACAAGCCAGAGGCGAAAGCCTCCTTCCACACATCAGAAATTTCTTGATGGACGGAGGGGAGAGAGAAGGAGGGCACACAGGCGTGGAACCAAGGAGCCTTACGGATCTTGGTGGGGGGTTGAAAAGTGATGACGATCGGGTAGTGATCAGAGATGGTGAGGTCGGTGCGTTGCGAGAGGGAAGGGTGGCCCCACTGATGAGTAAAACTCTGAGAAATGTAGCATCTATCAAGTCTAGCTTTCCTCAGGTCCTCGCCTGCTTGGAGGTTTGACCAAGAAAAGCCATTCGAGTCTTTGAATTCGACCAGATCCAAGTGTAGTTTAGTTTTTTCCCACGTTTCTTTCTCCCGACTATCGATGACCCTACCCTTGCCCATTCATCTGTCCATAGGGTCCTCTACCATGTTGAAGTCACCACAAATAAGCACGTTGTGGGGGAGCGAGTCCAAGGAGGCCCAAGTGTTACGTCTCTCTAACTCCCCATTAGGGGCATACAAAGAAACTAAAGTAAAACAAAAGGGAGCACCGAAAGAAACAGCAATCCATCGATGGCATTCATCTTCAATGGAGTTCTCAAGCTTTTCAAACCAGAGTTGATTAATACCGATTACCGTTCCACCGGACCCCCGCTGATGCGCCGTTGAAATCCAAACATGGGTCGAGGAGACATGTCTAAGCCGTTTCTGGAGGTCTTCTCCCTCAATTTTAATCTCTTGGATACATATAAAATCTGGGTTTAGGCTAATGTCGCGAAGCCATTGACCAATGATGATCGCTCTTGAGGGGTCGATTAGCCCTCTAGCATTTAACGAGATGATGATCATTGTCGTAATAATCCCTCTTCGCGGGAGGGAGCTTTGTCCTTTCTTTTCTTGGATTCATCTTTCTTTTTCGCTCGGATCGGATCCCGAGTTAGCAATAGGTTCTTGTGGGGGCTTTTCCACGGTAACTCCATAGGTTGTTTTCCTTTGCGGGATGCCTCCTACTGGGAAGAAGTGGGCACCGTTTTCAGCTCCGTTTCCGGAATAGTCGATCTGATGATGGAGCTTTCACTATCCATGTTATCTTCGTTGCTAGTAGTAAAGCCGTCTTCTTTGCTCGTAGTGTAACCCTCCTGCGAGGTTTCTTTACTGTCAGGGATCTATAGGCCTTTGACATCGGTGTCCACCTCAAGTTGGTTCCCACCTGGGTAGTCAAACTCATTGATGTCCTTTACCAGATTGCAATACAAGTTGCTGGAGGGGGTAACTGACATGTTGTTTCGCTCAGAAGTTGCCCTAGGGCTTCTTTTCCTTCTTCTTCTAACTTTGATGAACCCGTCTGCGTCAGCTTCTGGATTAAGGGGGCCCTTGACTTCCTCTACTTTCGTCGAGTGATTCAATGCACCATTGCTATCTTGAGCATTTTTGGGGGCTTCTTGATTTCGCTTGCTTTTTCGTCTCAGAGGGCAATCTTTAATCCTGTGACCTTGTTGGCCACAACGAAAGCACGCGTTGGGAAGGTTTTTGTAACTGACGTCTTGCTCCCATACATCCCCTTCGCCCAAGTCCAGTTTGATCTTCGATGGAAGTGGCATACTGAGGTCAGCCTCGACACAGATTTGAGGGTGCCCCTGAGCGTTGAACGAGTGTCTTGCACCTTCATAAATGAGACCACCAATGTCCTCGCGTGAGGCCACCGGCTTGCCGATAGGAGAAACGATGTCCCACACGAAGTTGTACAAGAAGTATGGCAGGTTAGGGAGCTCAACCCAGAGAGGGTACCGAAGCGATTTCGATTTGTCGGGAGTAAAATCAGGGGACCATCTGAATAGGCACAGGGTCGCCCGACCGAGTTGCCAAGTTCCGACACCAAGGGCTCAAAACGCAATATCTTCATTTTCCACGGTAACTCCATAGGTTGTTTTCATAGGTAGTGCGTCGCGACTGACAGCAGTGGCGACCGACGCTCCAGATGTGGCGATTGACAGGGTGGAGCCTCCATCGCGACAGCGTCAACAGGTGCCTACTGTTTTGAGCGTTAAAGGATGGGCTGTGCCATAGTCCGCGATAGACGTGTTCCACGACTGATGGCTTTGACGATCGACAAGCATCACAATTGACCGGTTCCACGACTGATGAGTTCCACGATCGACAGTTGCCATGATTGACCGGTTCCACGATTGATAGAGTTCTGAGCATGGCCGTCGCAGCACGTTCCACGATTGATGGGTTCTACGATCGACGGGCTCCACTTCAACGATTGATGGGATTTTTTGCAATAGGCAGATTCCACGATTGACGGGCCTGTCTGTGGCAGCGTGTGAATTTGACTCGCACCACAACCTTGCAGGTAAATTTTTCTTAAAGAAATGTCCACCGTCCAGAGGCTGTCCCTCGTGAAAGCCATCTCTTGTGTCCATCGGTGAGTAGTGTCCATCGCGATGGATACTTAGTGGCGATTGACTTTGCGCGATCGACAAAGGGGGCAAATCCATTTTCAGAAAACAAAAATAAAAAGACGCTTTTAATTTTCTACAAAGAAAAGAGGCTTCTTTCCTTCACGATTGTCTGGGAGTTTCTGTCCGTCGCGGCTGGGGGCAATCTCTCGATTGACAAGCTTTGTTTGACTGGGAGTTTCTATCTGTCGTGGCTCGAGGCAATCGCACGATTGACAAGCTTTGGAAATTGTGGAACGTGCGTTAGTAAGGCATTAAAGCGATTGACATGCTCTAGTGTTAGTAGACGGCTCTAAAAGCTTTCCTTTTCAAAATAAAAATGGTGTCTCTTTCTTCTAACGCTGCATTTCAAGTTTTTCAGAGTTCGGGGTGCCCCTCTTTTGTCATGGATTTGGCGACCCCCTCTCTTGTGAGAAGTAACCTGGCCCCTCCTCCCGGGGAGACCGATAACCTGGCCTCTTTCTTGTGCTGCCCTAGGGGCCTTCGAGAGTGCTGAACCCCCCTTGGTCTCCCTCAATAGATTCTATCAAGAAAGTTTGCCTCGTCGGCCAAATGTTCGGCCCTAAGCCCCCGCTCGAAACTGTGCGACAGTGGCTTCGCAACGAGTGGTTCCAACAAGTAGAGGAATTAGAAACAGCAAGACTAAGAGCATTAAAAACAAGATGAAGAAGATTCCTAGGACCGAATTTCTAGGTAGGCGATTCTAACAGTATTAAATACTCTTTTCAAATGTCAATTCCGGATTCGTTCCATAAAGCAGCATAAAGGCTTTGAAGATCATAACGTTTCATGTTAAATTTCTTGTATTAATAAGGAACTTTATGAACTAAAGTGAGCCCCATTGCCCTCAAATTAACACCTTTTAGATCTCGTAGTAGAATGTCGGTATAATCAGACTTGTGGAGTGCTGATATATTTTCTTAGTGATATGTTGAACCCAAATGGGTCACCTATTTATGAACATTTACTTGGTAATCCACTCTATGTTGTGTTCTTCAAGAAGCGTCTTCTTCTTTGTTATGTTTTTTATGTCTTTCTACAAAGCTCAAGCTCCAACAACCACTACTAGGGTAGGTGAACCCTTTCCCTATGGTGTTGTTGACACCCCTCTAATCATAGCCTGATGCTTTCACAAAAATTGGTGAGCATAATCATGCTAATTAGGGGTTCAGAACAATATTTGGTCTATGGCATCATAATTGTTATTTGATCTTTTTTCACTTTTAAAATGTGCTATTGCAAGGATTATGCAGATAATTACATCCCTTTGTGTCAAGCATGTACGTAGGCCTAGTTTAACTATTACATATAGCTCAAAGTCTACCACACGCCTATGAAAGCTCCATAAGGTATTTCTATTGAATGTTTTGTGATACAATCATTTTCCACATAAGGGTATTTAGCCACTTGCCATGGCTGAAAGCTACGACATACTAGTAGAGAAAGGTTTGTTGAATATTAAGCATAGTGGTGAACACTGCCCCACTACACTCACAAATATACTGATTAAAGATAATGCTGATGGTGATGAGTTGTGCCCTTTGACTAGACTATACAAGATTTCAGAATTCTACTTTTCATTATTAGATCACCCAGATACGGAAATAATACACTAAAATGCAACTCATATGAGAAATCCCACAACCAAGAACCTGTAAGTTAGATCACCCAACTAGACAAGACACAAGCAATCCTACAATCTTCGATTATAGATATGGGACAAAATATTTTAGTTACAATAACTCCCTTGAGGGAGATGAACTCGATAAAACTTGATAAGATCTCATATTATGACAAGACTAGATGTTGAAGAACTAGACTAATCAACAATAGAACAAGGAACATGGCAAGCACTAGAACTCGAACTTCGAAAGTACATACTTGGTGATCATGAGTCCTTGAGCTCCGAAGAATCACGTTGGTAGGATTGAGAATGTATGTGGCCAAGCCATCCTTTTCATGTTTTGTATTTTCATGTAAGTAAGTTCTTATTCTAAAACGAAATTTTATTCCATATTGATGTCATACAAGGATACAAGTTCTAACTTCATATTTCGCTCGCCAATAAATCAAAGGTGCCAAGGAGCACTGAAAATATGTGTCTATTTCTTCATTTCCATGGTTTTCCAATACAAGTGAAAGATTCATTGAGGAAGCATTAAATGAACAAAGAAATGTTAGAAAGCGCCACATAAAAGGGAATTTGAATGATTTATCTTTTTAGGAAAGGTTTGTGAACCAATTAAACGCGCACATAGTTGTTCTCTCTATTTTTCGGTGTAAATAGTATCTTTTCGAGACCTTGAGTATCAAAGTTGATTTTAATGAAAGAGATTAATGTCATAGATCCCGTAAAGAGGTAAAGAGAGGGTGTGTTAGAAAGGGAGAGGAAGACAGAGGGACAAAAAGAAAGGAAAATGGGAATGAGAAAGGGACAAAGAAGACTATTAAGGAGAGAGGGAGAAGAGAGAAAGGGAGAGAAAGAGGAAATTAAGGATAGAAAAACAAAGAAAGGGGAAATGTAGAGAGAGAGAGAAAGAGAGAGAATAAGTCTAGTAGAAGAGGAAGATAGACACTCAAAACCTTAGTTGGAATCCCTAAACAGTATAGCCTCTCAATTGCCTTTTTTTTGTTAAAAAAAAGTATTTACATTTTCTCCTTTTCAACAAAAGAGCTAGAGGGAGAGAGAGAAAGAGAAAAACATAGAGCGAGAGAGAGATAGAGAGATACATGGGAGAGAGAGAGAGAGAGAGAGAGAGAGAGAGAGAAGAGGAAGGATAGAAACAAGGGAGGTGTTAGTGAGAGACGAGAAGAGAGAAAGATAGATAGAGATACTTGCAGATTGAGAGTTTTTTCCAATGTCTTGGGTGTTCCTAACATTGAGATTCATTCTTGGATGGATCTTATGTACATAGGTTGTGGGATAACCATATTTGCGATACATTAATTTTGGTGGTACTTGATTATTGGTGTTCAGTTTAGTGGGGTATTGTATATACAATGTTTTGGTACTATGAGTCATAACATTACATATTGCACAATAAACTTGATTCCAGGCACATGTTGTTGATATATCTCTTCTATTATGACATTTTGCACAAAACCTTTTTCTAATGGCTTTTGGGGATCTATATAAAGGAATAGGTTGTGAACGAACTACTTCAGACTGATGTTGTAAAGAAGAATTGGCAACTTTCAGGTTCCTCTCAAGTTGCTCAGTTGCATCAATGGTTTGATGTAATGTTTGTGTAACATCTAAAAAAAATAGAAAAATATTTTCCTTCAGGACTGGATTGTGCCATCCATAGACCAACCATGTACTACATCTTCATGTGGTTGCTCCGTTTGTGGAATTCGTTTTAGAGTATTCTAGAAAAGAAATGCATAGTCTGGGACGGTCATGCTTGGTTGCTAGAGCATGTATTATGGTATAACAAATAGTAATCCCTATTCTTGGCCTTCTATTCTTTGCTAGAGAAGAATCACATTGGTAGGATTGAGAATGTATGTGGCCAAGCCATCCTTAATTTTCATGGCTTGGTGTTCAATGGCGATGACAAGGATGATTACAAATTGATCATTAATTGATGGGATGTTAGCAATCTAAAACATGAACTCTGGATAATAGAATCAAGCAAGTAGAATATTGATCTTAGGGTTTTGGCACACTCAAAATATGGGAGGATTACTTTCTCAAAGTTTTGAACCAATCATGAGATATAGAAAATCACATTGAATTTAAGGTTTAGGACGGTTATCTTGTCCATGAAAAATTGTAATATTTGGCTTCTTAGAATCTAATATGGTCTCCTAAATTTGGATTAAAGTGCTAATCTTCATTCTAATTATTTTGAGAAAAATTGCGGTACGCTGAACAATCTTTGTGTGTCTAGAGATAGTAGTGAATAGTTGTCTTGAGTGCGTTGGTTCTTTGAGTAGAAGCATCTATTATAAAAGGGATTGCTTTCACTTGATTTTGAGTGAACACACATATTTGTGAGTTTACCTATGAGACCATTCATGCTTCAACCTAGGTAGGGAAGTCAAACATTCTCCCAACAAATAAGTTTATGCACTTGAATGAAATTATTGCACAAATCAGAGTATGGAAGGGCAAGTATGTCACAAGAGGGTAAATATTTTTGGTTTTGTATTTATTTCTTGAAATTGAATCTAAATCATGAGTCTCAAAGTTATCAAGTCGAAGTCGATTTCTTAGATACCCTGCGTGCATCCCTAGGATGTGCAACTATGGAACAATGTGAATCCAACCAAAAAAAAAGAGTGGAGGTAGGTTTGACTTAAATTTAACTTGACTTTTAAGTGAATATTAAAGAGAGCTAGAGTCTATTGTCATGATGAGAACATGAGCGTGGGATTTTAAAATCTTTGAGTGTTTGAATTTGATTGAGACTTGGACTTTGATGAAGAGTTGATTCATATCGATGCCTTGCGCACACTCCTACAAGTATTGACTATATCCCAAAATTCACGTGCATATAGTAATCAATTTATGCAAGCCCTTCATGCACTTTAGAATTACCATAACTTCTCCACTGACCAAGTTACAAACATGTTTTGGCAACTAATAAAAAATGGACTTTTATGGCATGCGAGAATTGTCTTATCAAGAGTCAATCCTAAAATTTCGGATCTTCGAGAGAAGTTGCATGCATGGTATGAATTTAAACATATGGTATGGGAAGACTATTACTTGGAGGATTTGGCTAAACCCACACAACATTCGTTTCGAGAGTCTGTAATAAGAGATTAGATGGTTATTTGGCCTTAGAGCTAGGAAACTTATTCAAGGATATGACCCAGCAAATGGGATTGCCTATAGAGTACAGAGGAGTACATAAGGCCATATACATGCTTCTAATACGAAGGAGATGGAGGTCAAATATAATGAAAGATAGATTTGTCGCACCCTCAAACATTTCCAATATCTACTCCAAGGCTAAGTTATTTATATGGATGCAATTGCGGGGGGCATAAACGACCATGGACTCAGCCTTGTATCCCTAGATCAATCAAACACATCAAGAGAAATACTAGTGGCTAGAAGAGTGGAAGATAAGAGTATTAGAGAGGATGCATGTGATGAAACCATTTCCATTTAAAAGGATGAGGAGTGACAAAAATATGGGAATACTAATGAAAATGAATTTTTACAAAGTGAGTTTGATCATGAATTGCTGTTCTGTAAAAACTAATTTCAAATAAAAAAAGAAATGAGAGAAATGCGATGAGCTAAGTATGGAGAAGGAGAGAATTTGGGCTTCAAGTGATTTAATTGTTACCTAGCCTTGAGTGCAATCCAAAACCAGATTTACCTAAGTTTTGAAAAGGTTAGTGAACAAAATGTGAGGGTTTCCATACAGAAGAGGATGAGGCATTCATCTCTATCGTTTCTAGCATTGAGGGGGTGAGAGAGGTGATAATGATTTTGAGGAGAAACAAAAGCGTAACGATTTATCTCCCAAGAATGATCTTGCTAAAAAGAATAATTTGTTGATGGGTAATGAAGTGTTTGTTGATGATGTGTGCAACTCATATGAGAAGTTGGTGGGTGATAAAGTGTTGCTGGTGATGAAGTGTTGATGTTGATGAAGTTGTTGATGGATGATGAAGTGTTGATGGTGATGAAGTGTTTCCAACTCATATGAGAATTCCCACAACTAGGAGCCTATAGGCATAGACTTCTCATATGAGTCGTGGGTCTCTTGTAGGATCGTAGGTATGAAACAAAATATTTTAATTACAAGAACCTTCATCAGAGAGATAAACTAGATAAAAGAAATAACTTGACAAGATCTCGTATCATGAGATTACAAGAGGGCAAGACTATATGTCGAAAAACTAGATTGATTAGGAATAGAAGAAGGAACATAACAAGCACTCTAACTAGAACTTCGAAAGTACATACTTGATGATCGTCAGTCCTTGAGACTCACATTGGCAAGACCTCCTTATATGGGTGTTCAAGGGCAATGGCCAAGTATGATTACAAATTCATGGATTGCGATCAATACAAACACGATCTCTTGATAATAGAATGAAGCAAGTAGAGTGTTAGTTTTATGGTTTTGGACCATTTCAAATATGGATGCATTAGTTTCTCAGAATTTTTAACCAATCATGAGATATAGAAGGTCACCTTGAATCTAAGGTTGAGAATGGTTTTCTATAACGTGAGAAATTCTAATTTTTGGCTTCATAAAAATATAATATGTTCTCATATAGTCGCCTTAAAGTTCTAGTCGTGATTCTTCTTCCTTTTAGAGAAATCGTATCTAGAGTGAACAATCTTTGCGTGTCTAGTGATGGTAGTGAATAGTTCGTCTTGGGGGCATTGGTTCTTTGAGTAGAAGCATGTATTTTAAAAGGGATTTCTTTCATTAGTAAGATGTTGAAATCGAACTCAAGACATCTAAAGCTTTTGGTTTCATTCCACTGGAACTAAAAGATATGTTATTTGACTGAACATACATATTTGTGCGTTTACCTATGAGAACATTCATGCTTCAGCCTAGATAGGGAAGTGAAACATTCTCCCATGAAATAATTCTATTCATTCGAATGAAATTATTGCATAATATCAAATTATGGAAGTGCAAGTATATCGAAGAGGTTAAATCGTTTTGTTTTTGTATTTATTTGTTGAGCTTGAATCTAAATCATGAGTCTTACCATTAACATGTGGAATTCAATTCCTTCGGCACCCTATGTGGATCCTAAGATATGAAACTACCAAGCAATTCGAATCCAACCAGAAAAGAGTGGCGGTAGCTTTGAATTAACTTTGAGTTGAGTTTAAGCTAATTTTAAAGTGACCTTGAGTTGAATATGATGAAGAGAACAAAAGCATGGAATTTTTAAAGCTTTGAGTGTTCAACCTTGATTGAGAGTTTGAGGTTGATGAAGAATTTATTGAAATCAATGCCTTAGGCTTACGCCCATAAACCTTGAGGACACTCCTACAAGTATTGACTATATCGCACAAGGCACGTGCATATGGTAATCTATTGATGGAAGCCCTTCAAGCACTTTACAATGAGCATAACTTGTCCACTGCCCAAGCTTGAAATATGTTTTTTCAATTCTATCACCAAAAATGGACTTTTATGGCATGTGTGCATGTTTCAAGCTTACTGACTTTGCAAGAATTGTCTTACTGAGAATCAATCTTGCAATTTGTGATGTTCAAGGAAAAGTCGAGATATGGTATGAATTTAGAAATATGGTATGGGAAGTCTATTACTTGAAGGATATGGGTATATGCACACAACATTCATTTAGAGAGTGGGGGTCATTTAGAGAGTGGGGGTCTTCAGATGGGTGAAACACTTTACGATTTTTAAGAGTGATTTGACTATTTGGATATGAGGGATGAAGACGCTTTTTGCAAATGATAAAATAGATCTCTTTAATAAGGGTGTTATGGAGTACCCCTAAGAGAGGTGTGAACCACCTCCTAGCTGTGATTACATGGCTCATACATGAGTGCCATGTGGCACCCATGTATGAAGCCATGTGGGGGGATGACTCACCATTATGGAGAGAGAGAGTAAGACAAGGACACCACGCGGCTGGGCGGCATTCTAACGGATCTCCGTGTGACCTCGGTGCGCGAACGGTAGAGAGAACCTCTGAGCAGGACACGACAAAACACTAGGGAGCTCTTCGGAGCTTGACATTGGTATCCGAGCCGGTAACGGTCACTTGCTAACGGAGTCACGCACGCATGATAGCGACGGGCGACAGCTGAGCCGATTAAGCAATAGAGTCGCAGAACGGAGAGAGGACAGAGCAATCATTCAAGCCCGCAGGCGTCCGCCAGCCCACGGGGGGCCTTGCTCCTCCTTCCCCACTCCTGGATGGCCAAAGCTCTTTGGAGCCTTCTACTTATACCCCTAAAAAGACAGCAGCGCGTGCCCATGTGGGATAAAGCTTCATCTTCATCGACTGTCATGCTCATGGATTGAGTTTTTCGAAAGCAAAGTGTAAGCAATTTCAAAATCGAAGTTTTTCTTGATTTTACAGGAATAAAAGAGACCTTTTGAATCAAGATATTGGCTAAATGAGGATACACATATGTAATATGGGCTGTGGAGATGGGGTAGGGGTTTTGAATTGTTTCAAAAAGCTTCACTCACTCAGTTTTGAGCTCTTCAAACTCTCCATTTCAAGAAGGTTACCATTTTACCTCCCATCGGTGACATACCCGATTTCTCCGCACCATATCTTCTTCATACCATATCGGATTTCAAAAATCTTGGTCACGTTTCGAAGCTACATTTCTAAGCTTCGCTCAGAGACCATCGGTGTTGGATTTGGACGAGATTTGTCCCATCAAAATCTCTCTGCAGCGCTTTAGCAGGAACTAGGCGGCCACTCCCGGGCCTAGTTTTTCATCATCCGGACTCCAAATCCAATTTTTTCACTTGGGATAGTCTCAAATACTTGAAGTACAGGTGCTGGGCAGCAATTTGTGGACTGGCGAGGATTTCTATATTTCTGAAATTGTTCAGTTGCACTTAGTTTGCCCGTTGGAGGCTTTTCCTAAGCACTTTTGGTGTTGTTTTGGATGGTTTATGGTGTCTAGAACCTCCCCGGACCAAGCGGACATTTCCAATTTTCTTTTGGGACTGGCGAGGAATCAAAATCAGCGGCTTGAAGCATCAAGGACCACTTGGATTTCGCTTCCGCAACTCTATTTTGTATCAGGAAAGTGCTCTTGTGTTATATTTCTCTTCTTCTTGCATATTTAAACTCTACTTCCATTCATTTTCATACACTCTAGTTAGCAAATGGGGGAAGGGTACTTAAACATGGAAACTAAAGGCAAACAAGTAGTTGAGACCACTTCTCCACCTAGAGAGCAACTAGAGGATCCTGATGCTAGGATGGAAGAAGTAGAGTTAGGACAAGAAATAGAAGAGAATTTAGAAGAAATAGAGCCTTCACAGCAAGAGTATACTTATGAAGAGCTTATAGATGAACTTGTCACTCGTGACCAATTCATTGATTTGAAAGAGCAAACCCTTAAGTTAGAGAAAGATTTGAGTAACATTACATCTCTTATACAGCAACTTAAGTCTCAAATGATCTCCCTTGAGACTAGTGTCACCTCTTTCCTAGCTAGGAAGGAAAGAGAGACTCCTACCATTCCTCTAGAGATTACTAGGAAAGAGACTTCTCTTCCTAGTAAACATAAAGGAGACAGCTCTAGGGAAGCTCCCCTCCTGAAAGACTTGAAGCCACCTACCTTCACGGGGGATGACCGAGACAGGAATAAGGATGCAATCTACACTTTCTTACAAAAGTGGCATGATTTGCATCAATTGAAGGGCACCCCACCTGAGTATCGTGTGCTAGAGGCGAGTCTTTCCCTCGGCCCACGTGCTTATAAGTGGTGGATGAGTCTTAAGGAGGCGAACTCTATCCCTAGCGACTGGACTCAGTTTGAGACTCTTTTCCTAAAAGAGTTTCTTCCTGAAAATGAAGAGGAGAGGAATTGGGATGAGTGGGATAGGATTACTCAAAGAGGCAGGCCTCTTTCAGTCTATCTATCCCACTATAGAGAGATCACTTTGAAGCTTAAGGGTCTAGATGATTTTCAGAAGACCAGAGGGTTTGTTAGGGGCTTGGATAAAGCCATAAAGAGGGAAGTCAGGAGGAATGCGCCTAAGACGTTTGAGGAGGCGATCAAATATGCACATATATATGAGGACCATAACCGTCCTCAGTATACTCCTATGGAGACGGATCAGCCCCTTAAACCTCTTAGTACCACTAAATTTAAGAAAAAGTTGCCTTTTGGGAAAAACAAGGTTTTTATTAAAAAACAAAGATCACAAGGGCCTAAGCTATCCACAGACCAGTTCGAGAAGGCCAAAAGAGAGAACCTGTGTTTTAGGTGCCTATCCCCTAGCCATTCGCAGTGGAACTATCCACTCAAGAAGGGGGAAGAAAAGAAGAAAGGACCAAAGTCTAGTATGGCTCCTGAAAGGGGCAAAAAGGCGGTCCACCTAGTGTAGACCCTTCCCATTCATGGCAGCTCTAGCTGCAAGGGAGTGGAGGTGATGCACGAGGATATAGAGCACACGTGTTGTTTGACTCAGTCATTGTGGTCACCACAGTTTGGACCACATGACTTGGTCAAGCTACATGGTAGTGTATACGGGACCAGGGTGCGAGTCATGATAGATGACTCTGCAACTCATAATTTCATAAACTATGCTTTGTTCAAGAAATTGAAGATTCCCCAACAGCCTAGTGCACATAAATACATTGTATCTATGATGCAAGGGCAAGATAAAAGAATATGGGATACTATGGTATCCAATTTGGAAGTCAAGATGCAGGATTATACAGATCATATGGACTTCCAAATTATGAACATGGAGAGGACAGATCTAGTCTTAGGAAGAGAGTGGCTATGGGGGTTGGGAGATACACTTAAACGCAGCTATCAAAATAACACACTCGAGTTTGAAAAGAATGGAAGTAAAGTTTATATTCAGGGAGAGAGAGATGTACCTAGTGCACCTCTCATCTCATCATTAGAATTGTATAGTCTCTGTTGTTCACAGCATGTACAGGATATGTTTTTATTGTATATTCATGATATGGAGCATTGTACAGACAGCTCATCTGATGTATATTTTCATGCTTTAAATGTAAATATGAACAGGACTTTCTACTATTCTTTTTTGCAAGAGTGTGTAGTTAAAAGTTTTAAGGATCTTATGTTTGAGTACAGAGATGTTTTTCCCACTGACTTACCTAGAGGGCTACCACCTGAGAGAGGGGACATTGACCATGCCATAGAGGTTGTTACTAACACTAACCCTATTTGTAGGCCACCTTATAGGCTTAGTGTTTCTCAGCATGAGGAGGTTGAGAAGCAATTGCAGGATTATTTAGATAAAGGCTTCATCAAACCTAGTAACTCACCATGGGCATCGCCAATGCTCCTAGTTAAAAAGAAAGATGGCTCTATGCGACTATGTATAGATTATAGAGCACTTAATAAGGTAACTATCAAAAATAGATTTCCAATGCCTAGGTTGGAAGATCTATTTGATCAGTTACATCAAGCTAGGTATTTTACCAAGCTTGACCTTAGATCAGGATATCATCAAATCCGGATTAGGGCAGAGGATGTCCCTAAGACTGCATTTAGGACTAGATATGGGCACTATGAGTTTTTGGTGATGCCTTTTGGTCTCACCAATGCTCCTGCCACTTTCATGAAACTCATGAATAGTGTTTTACGGCCTTATCTAGGACATTTTGTAGTAGACTTTTTGGATGACATTCTGATCTATAGTGCATCAGAAGAGGAGCACTTGGAACACTTGAGAAAAGTATTTCAAGTGCTAAGGGAAAATTCGCTCTTTGCTAACGAGTCAAAGTGTGAAATTTTCAAGACAGAGGTTAGATACCTTGGGCATATAGTCTCCTAGGATGGAATCCAGATGGATCCTGAAAAAGTAAGGGCTATTATGGAATGGCCACATCCACGGAACCTGGAGGAGCTGCAGATCTTCCTAGGTTTATCAGGTTTCTATCGAAGATTCATTAAGAACTATGCCAAAATTGCTGTCCCGATGACGGAACAGCTTAAAGGGAAAGGGAAAGCCTTTCATTGGGGAGACGAACAGAAGCAAAGTATGGAAAAGTTGAAGGTAGCAATTGCTATAGCTCCACTTTTACATATAGCAGATCCCAATAAACCATTTGTGGTTGAGACTGACGCGAGTGATTTTGCTATAGGAGCGGTTTGAGTACAGGATGGTCGAGCAGTAGCTTTTGAGAGTAAGAAACTAGAACCGGCTCAAAAGAATTACTCCGTCTATGAGAAGGATTTGTATGCAATAGTCCATGCTTTGAAGAAGTGGCGTCATTATTTATATGGTGCCAAAGTTACGATAGTGTTTGATCAAGAAAGCATTAAGTGGCTCTCTAATCAAACAGACCTTAAAGGTCGTAAGGCCCGATGGGCATAGACCCTTCAAGAGTTTGATTATGAGCTTAGGTATAGGGTCGTAAGGCCCGATGGGCATAGACCCTTCAAGAGTTTGATTATGAGCTTAGGTATAGGAAGGGAAAGTTTAATGTGGTGGCTGATTCACTTAGCCGCATGCCTATGCTCAATGGACTAAGTTTTACTCAGATCACTAGTGGGCTACTTGAGTCTCTTAGAGGGAAATGTAGGCTTGATCCTGCATATTCCGAAATTTGGGAAGCCATACAGAATGGGGATCGTGATATATGGGTTTCCAATGAGGATGGAGTATCAACGGGTACTCAAGAAGGATTCAAGTGGAAGAATTACAGTGTCCAAGATGGATATCTGTTATATAAAGGTAAGGTGTGTGTCCCTAGAGATACTAAGATGAGACGGCATATTTTATATGAGTGTCATGACACACCTAGTGTGGGACACCCAGGAGTTAACAAGACTTATGATCTTGTTAAGAGGCAGTTTTATTGGCCTGGAATTCATAAGGACGTCCTAGAGTATGTGCTTAAGTGCAATAAATGCCAGGTCAACAAAGCTGAGAGGTTGAGGATTGGAGGGCTACTCCACCCATTGGATATTCCCAATGGGAAGTGGGAGAGTATCTCTATGGACTTTATAGTCGGATTACCTAAGACACAGAGAGGGCACGACTCGGTCTGGGTAATTGTGGATAGGTTAACCAAAATGGCTAGGTTTATTCCGACACGTACTACAGTAAAGACACCAGAGTTGGCTAGACTTTTTGTTGAGAACCTATACCGGTTATATGGTCTTCCTTTAGACATAGTTTCTAATCGGGATAGGAAGTTTACTAGCCACTTTTGGAGAGCGGTCTTCAAAAGGTTGGACACAAAGCTTAGCATGAGTACGGCCGAGCATCCACAGTCGGATGGGCAAACCGAAAGGGTTAACCAAATCCTAGAGGATATGCTTTGAGCATATCTAAATGAAAGGCAAACTAATTGGGAAGAGTACTTACCTATAGTAGAGTTTGCATATAATAGTGCCAAGCACTCTTCCACTGGGCATAGTCCATTTATGCTTATGTATGGGTTTCAGCCAAGGGCTCCTTATGCAGTTGGCTTGCAGAATGAAAAAGTTCAAGCTGCAAAGGACTTCTTGGAAGAAATGAATGATATGCTTAGGCTTGCTAAGGACAGCATTAGGAGAGCTCAGGATAGATCTAGAGCCTATGCTGACCCTCAAAGAAGAGATATCAACTTTGAGGTAGGGGAGCAAGTCTATCTTAGAGTTCCATCTAGGTCTGAAACCATGAAGACGGGACCTTGTCCAAAATTATCTCCTAGGTATTATGGACCTTTCCGAATACTTAAGAGAATAGGAAACATAGCTTACCAGCTCCAACTTCCAGAGAATAGTCAAATCCATCCAGTTTTTCATGTTAACCGGCTAAAGAAAAGGCTGGGTGAATCTGACAACCTCATTCCAAATAGTGAGGTAGTAGAGCCTATTTCTGTGCAATCTATTCCACATGAGCCAGAGAGCATACTACGCACTCGAGAGAAACGGACGAGGAGTCACTTGTATAAAGAGTGTCTAGTAAAGTGGAAAGATAGTTCAGAAGATAGTGCCACATGGGAGCGGGTTAGCACCCTACAGAGACGGTTTCCCACTTTCAGTTTACCTTCCCAATAGTTTTCTTAAGGGGAAGGATATGGGGAAACAACACGGAGACAGGACCATGTATTTATATACATGGGGATATAGTGGGAGTGGTGATACTATTATTTCTCTCTTTCTTTTAGACCTTCCAATACCATTTTTGAGGACAAAAATGGAACTAAGGGGAAGGAAATGTTATGGAGTACCCCTAAGAGAGGTGTGAACCACCTCCTAGCTGTGATTACATGGCTCATACATGAGTGCCATGTGGCACCCATGTATGAAGCCATGTGGGGGGATGACTCACCATTATGGAGAGAGAGAGTAAGACAAGGACACCACGCAGCTGGGCGGCATTCTAACGGATCTCCGTGTGACCTCGGTGCGTGAACGGTAGAGAGAACCTCTGAGCAGGACACGACAAAACAATGGGGAGCTCTTCGGAGCTTGACAAAGGGATTGGACTATTAGCTGGCTTTAGAGCTAGGAATCTTATTGGAGGATTTGACCCAGTAAATGGGATTGACTAGAGATTGGGGAAGAGTACGTAAGGCCATATTCATGCTTCTAATACGAACGAGATAGAGGTCGAATTTAGTGCAAAATATAGTTGCGCCACACTCAAACATTCCCCAATATCTACTCCAAGACCACTAATTTATATGGATGTGATTGTGAAGGGCATAAAAGACTATGGACTCAGTCTTGTGTTTCTAGATAAATCAAGCACATTGAGGGAGATACTAGTGCCTAGAAGAGGGAAGTCGCATGTGATGAAAACATTTTCATTTCTAAGGATAAGGAGTGACAACAATGTTTACATAGTGAGTTTGATGATGCGTTTTTAGTCTATAAAAATTTAGTTCCAATAAAAAAGAAATGAGAGAAATGTGATGAGCTAAGTGAGGAGAAATAGATCATTTTGGATGAAGATAATGAGTTAGAACGTTCTTAAGAAAATGAAATTATTTATATATATTCGCATGATCAGTTCATCACAAGTACATTTGAAATGAATGCTTTAGATTTGCAATATGAAGTGCATGAATCATTTGCAAAAGTGATTTTTGAATATGATGGTACTAATTTTGGTTACGATTTCATTGATTAAAGTGTGTATTAAGAGTTTGATTTGTCGAGAATTTTAGAAAGGTGACTACCTTTGATTTTCTTTTTTGTGTTCTTTTCTTCATCAATTTTCACATTATTCAATGGATTGGAGAGGCCTGTAATAAATATATAAATAATATGAATAACTCGGTAATTTGATTCATGAGTAGGAGTGGGTAAAGCTTCTTTGATCTAAAATCACCATAATTTACATAAATTGCATCTAAAACTATACGCAATCAACTTGTAAGTGGGGGTGACTTGTGGATCCCATAGGAGCACAAATAATTTCTTATCAAATAAATTGTAAATTAATTAATAATTTTTACATTTGAATAGAAACCTTGTCATCAAATGCTAATTATCATTCGAGTTTGGAACATGTTGTTTGGAAATGCACTTAGTGTATGTACAATTTAGGGCCCATTATTGGATCATACATAGATAGGTTTGCTACTAACGCCCATGCAAATAATGTTTATAACCATACCTTGTTTTCCTAAGGTCTTGCAGACAACAATTATACGACCCATATTAGTGTATCTCTAGGACACACATATTTCGAGGGGGTGAGAATTGTAGAGATGTCATCTCCATGAAATCCACTCCAATTGTTCATATCTTACAAAAAGATCTATGATGGACACAAAAAAAGAACCTACCTAAACCTTATATTTTATATGAATCCCTATATACCATGATTGATTGTGAATATTGAGAAAGTAATGCTTCCGTTATATTAGAAACACGGAAAAACCTTAAGCAGAATTATCTACTTTGTTCATTTTGTCATCCAAAGAATTTGTTTTGGATTCTTGACATGATTAGTGACATCCTCAATTCATAAAAATGCTTGAACACATATATAGAAATGGGTTGGACACATAGATCTTCACTCTTTCCAATGCAAGTCTTGGGAGCTCAAGGAGTTGTGATCACTAAGTAAGTACTTTTCAACTTTGAGTTTGAGTTTTAGTATTCTTCATTGTTCTAGTATTCTCTAGTTTAGTATCATGGGCATTCTTTCATGTCCTCTAATCTCATAGTATTAGATCCATTCCACTTCTCCCTTTTACCAAGTACATGTTCCTCAAGGGAGCTCTTATAGACCAAATATATTGTTTCATACCCAGGATCTCTTGTATAATGTCTAGTATGGTTATCCACACCTATTAGTCTAGGGTTTTGGGACTTCTTATATCACTTGCCTATCCTTGTATTGCTTTCCCTATGTGGGTGATCTTATAATCAAAAGTATAGTTCTAAAGTCATCTCTGGTCAAGTGAAAGGGTAGAATGCTCCCCTAAAATTTTGGAAAGAATACCTTCATCAAGACTAGGGGCTATGGAGATTATTAATGAGGAGAGTTTTTCTACACATAAAATCATTCAACAACAAGTCTCTGGGATACAAAAAAAAAGAGAGGATTCATCACCAAGGTACTCAAGATGTTATCATAGAACTTCAAAGGCAAATCAAGGAGTTGTATATCATGGTAAATCAATCTTCTTCAAGTACCCCCATGGAAATGAATATGAGGAAAATCGAAAAAGTGAGCATGCCTCCAAAATTTCATGGGAAAATATCAAATTTTAGAGGGTTTCTTCAACGTGCTAAGATCTATTATGTGCTAGTGATATTTCATGGTTTTCACCTATTACGAATAAGGACATAGTTATTTTGAATCATTTCAAGGCCTTTGTCCGAGAGTTCACATCTTGTGTTGTACCAATTATTCACATGTTGCTGAGAAAATGTAAGGAAGCTACATCAACAACTAGACCTTCTGTTATATGTGCATCAAACTTCATATAAATCACTTGTGATCTCATATGGCATGAAGATTATTATATTAGCATATATTGATGGCACTTATGTGTTGATGTCTAGGACCTCAAGTTAACCATGCCCAAAGTAAATACTTTGATTCAATCCATGAATCATAATAGTTTATGCAAGAAGACAAACAATCCAAGATTGAGAATACAAGTATACCTCAAACCCTCAATAATATATGTTTTACGAATCTCAGCATGAGTTCATGCAAGGGATAACATAAAAATCAAGAAGCTTACACCAAGGGAAAGAAAGACTCGTAAAGATAATGGATTATGTTTTTAGTGTGGATATCATGATCATATGGCATTCAAATTTCCTAAGAAGAAGAAATGCATTGGAATTAGGACTTAGAAAATTACCATCCCAAATCAAAATAGTCATCAATAGAGTCAAAATAGGAATACATCATACTATTTGTTTTAATACAGGCTTCAACCTTAGCCACATGGTTGTCACTTGGAGTATCATAAATCAAGCATTCATGCATTAGAAATCAGGAGAAAAGTTGGAATTTTAATCCTCCCCTCAATAGGAAAACTTTGAATGAGACTTAGAAAACTTATTTCTTAGAAACATTATTTCTAACTTATAGGGAATAATTTTATAGCTTTATCTACAAACACTCAATTTTGAATTTTGAGTTATCCCAGGTATGTTTGTGCTCCTAGATAGTTTGGAGGAAAGTTAGTGGGCCCATGAGCTAAGCTATCCCCCTCATTATTTGATTTGGTTAATTTGAATATGGTTTTGTGTACTCATAGCGAACACACAGAATTATGTATGAGCCCTCTTGATTGCTCTAGGGGTTGAGCATTGTTCATTAATCATATCTCACTCAAGTATTGTAATCCTTGGATTGTTTGAAATCCAATTAGGTTCTCTAAATTTGTTTAACTTTGCGAATCAATTCTTTGCATATGTAGAGAGAACCACATTGAGGAACGAATAGGTGTCTATTTGAGTAGACCTAGTCAACAACAAATTTGTTCTATATTGAAGGTATTGTTTAAATTATTAATAGTAACCAATTTAAGTGAAATAAAATACATTGGAAAGGCCTCACATTCTATTTTATGTGTGAAAGAGGTATTGCGTTTGATTTGCATATTCATTGAGACTTGATCATTACATTACGCAAAGGTTCTCAAAATTTGCTTCTAACGACATTATAGTTTCAAGGCTCCATAGGGAAGCTGCTACTTCTCTAAAGAATGGTATGAAACTTATATTACACATTCCAAGCATTCGAAAAGGAACTTGAGAGGACTCTGAATAAGTAAGAAGGAAGAAGTGTACTTTGATCAAGGTCAAAGGCACACACCAGGCAAGGGGAGCCTACTTGTGAAGGTGAAAGATATATGCATCATCTCTTGGATACATCTTGAAGAGAAGAGGAAACTATTTAATTATAATCTAGTTCGTTTGTATCAAAGGGATCTAGGAGAGAGCATTAGAACTTATCATTCCATAGTATAACACTCACATCAAGAAGTCAAACAACAATAATTATTAGCCTTGGAAGCTTAGGATCTCGAGTTGTATGATGGGAAAAGCGTTATGGGGTCTCATTAGTAGCATACATGCAAGACATAGATTAGGAGAGGCTCCAAGTCTTGATAAATTAAGCAATTTCAAAGAGTGGAATGAAATGGATAAGAGAATTATCTTCATACTCTCAAAATGCATTAGCAATGCCATGATTTGGCATATACAAAACTTAGATACTTCGATGAAAGTATAGGGAACATAGAGAGAATCTACTCCCCTACGACTAAAGCCAAGAAGATTCAGTTGAAGATAGAACTTAAGTGGATACAAACCCCTATTAGGAAAATAAATGATTACATATTGAAGAGAAAAAAAGTCAGTGATGCATTAAGCTCCATAGGTTGTCACATAGACAATGATCACCTGCGTTTGCAACATCTCTATATATCATAGATACTCTTCCATATTTTCATTAGTTGATGGCCTTGATGTTCATTGAGGAAATGGGTATTGGATGTTCAAAAGCCAAGGGCTATGAAGCCCAATCCTATTATGTAGGTAAAGGTAGATTCACGGAAGCAATGAATGCATAGGAAGAGTAAGACAAGGTAGAGGATCCAATGGTGATTATTATCAAGCATAAGGGACAAAATAATCTTCATCTAGAGGAAGAGGCCAGTTTGGAGCAATAGGAGGAATTTCAAATAAGAATAGATACAATCATAATTTACAATGATGATTCATTTGAGGCAACTATGGCTACTTTGCAAGGGACTACTATCAAAGGGAGAGGAAAAATTCAACCTATAAAGGGTAAGATAATTATACATCTACTTCGAATGAAAATCAACGTATGCAAGCAAGGATGCACATGAGTGACTACAAGAGACAAGGATAAAATACTTGTTACATTGATAGTGGCTGTAGAAACCACATGACTTGCAACAAGGAGTTCTCCATCAAACATGTAGGTGCCATCAATGAAAGGACATGTAGAAACACGTGATGATACTCCTGATGCTATTACAAACATAGGTGATGCTATGCTAGAAGGTTCACATAAAGCCAAGTGAAATACATGCTTCATGTTCCCACAATAGGAAAGAACTTAGTTTTTGAGGGGCAAATGGTTGAGAGAGGTTTGTAGATGAAGTTCAATAAAAAAGGATGCTTTGTGGGAAATCCTAAAGAAGGGTATAGATTGATAGATAAAGGTAGAAATAAATTAATATCGTTCACCTTGGATGGGAATCCTAACTTCAGTCATACAACTTACTTCACATCTAAAAACAAGAAGGTGGAAAATTAGATCTGTGGCACAAAAGGTATGGACACATAAGCACTCAAAGGTTTAAGGAAATAAAAAAGCAGATGTTAGTGTAAGGGTTACCTAATCTCTAAAAATATAATCTCAAGAACTTGTGTGTGTCTTCTTAATTGGGAACAAAGACAAGATTACCATTCAAGAAGAATAATTATATAGGTAGAATAGGTATATTATAGAATGTGCTAGTGCAATGATAGAGGACATGAGTATGCCTAATTGTTATTGGACTGATGCCATAACCACAACTTCTTACATCATGAACATAGGTCCCGCATCAAGTATACATGCTATTACACCATATGAAGCTTGGAAATATAGAAAACCAAATGTTTCACACTTGAGAGTCTTTAGTTGTACTTGCTATGTGTTGATTGCATATAAATTAAGGACCAAACTTGATGATGAATAAAAAAGGTGTATGCTTATAGGATATGGAACTGAGAAAAATGGTTATGGTTTTATAACCCTACAGGAAAGGAATTATAATTATCAAGAGATGTCAAATGTGATGATTGTTCACTATGTGTCTAGAATGTATCTACACATGATAATGAAGTTTAGGAGAAGACAACAAGGAATGAACTAGAGAGCATGCTTTTTAGTGGACCCAAAGGGTGGAGTTCTTAGCTATCATGGGATAGAAGCATTCCTACATCAAGTTAGTTAAGTGATGTACAAAGCAAACGCAAAAAAAAAAAAGATTACAAGAATAAAAGAAAATGAAGATCTATGGATTGAGCTCAACTCAAACCATCATGAGAAGAATGCATAAAATGCACATAAGTATAAGAAATAATCCAAATATACTTTTGGAACGACTCAAAACTAAAGATTGGTACCTCCTTTTTTTCAGGAATGTGTAGAGATAGACCCAAAGATCAAACAATTGCAATTTTGCACAATCTATGGAACTAAATGCTTTGAGAAATTAATCACATAAACTAGAAAATAATAGATTTCTAGTGACTACTAATGCATTCATCTAAGAGCTCTGTAGAGAGAGAACCATCCTCTACAGGTTTACTATTGTTGAAGAAGATGATGTAGAAGAATGAAGGAGCAAGACAATGATGGCCACAAGTGTATGTATATTGCTACCATTGTAATTCACAAGTTATTTTAAGTCTTTATATAGACTCCACAAGTTCTCCAAGACTTCCACAAGTGGATTTCTAATTCAAATGAAGGTGGTAAAGGTTGATGGAGGAAATCAATTCATTTTCCTACAATCTAGGAAAAGTGAAGATCTAGTTTCATCTACTTTTAGGTGTTTCATTGATCCATTGATTGCACCTCAACCACATAAAATTCGTGAAAATTAAATCTCTTTTTTTTTTTTGCTTCTACATGTATAAAGCTCTAGCCTTTTGCAATGGTAAATGATCCATAAGAAACTTTTTTACAAAAATATAATAAATGAGTGTAAGTAAAAGAAATCTCTAATGCATATTATTTTGATGTAACTCAAATCATAGCTTTTTGATGTAGATCAAATCCACCTCAAGAAGTGTAATCTTCATGTTCCAATAGCTTCCCCTCAAAATAAATTATGCTTGAGTCTTGCCTCTCAAATAGGTTGAATACCTGCAATTGATTTAACTCTAAAGCTTTATTCCATCAAGTGCCTTCATCATCATATCCGCTACTTGCGTTTCAGTTGGAACAAAAGAATTTTCAATCTCCTTTTCCATGATCTTCTCCCCAATGAAATGGTAATGAACCTCTATGAAAGCAAGATCTTGCTCACCACACAAACGTTAGGATGGTGAAAACACACAGGAAATTAGACATGCTAGGAGACTAGATAGAGTGCAGTATTGGGTGCAATCTCCCCCCATGCACTATGTTTTGAAAGTCCACAAAGTGCATGTATTTATAGAAAATTTTTATTATGTCAAAATAGTGGTTATATGAGAGTGGCTTCAAAAGGCACATGTGAAAGTAAAAGATTTTAACTTTTGGAGAAAGAAGTTTCTTTTAATATCAAGAATTGCGGTCTACAATGAACCTTATTCTAACCACTACTTTACTAATTGTTTCTAAAACTAGTACCCTCTACACTAGTTTATTTACAAACTACATAAATTATAAATTGGATTATTGATGTCCCCCCTTTCATGCCTTTTGAGCACTCATGAACCTTCAACTGCTATATCAAAAACACCAAAACACATTAATACATTAATAAATTAACACTGCAATAATTTGTCATTCACCACATTCCATAATTCATAACATCCCCCTCAATTGAAAATGCAACTAACCTTACTTGATAAAATGAAAATAAAAATGGATGGTGAGTCATATGTTCCATCACTGAATGAAAATAAGCATGTTCCATGTAGAAACATATGCATGGAAATGCTCATGGAAGAGTTACATTAATTTAATCATGTATGATATGCAAAAATTTAGTGGTCATAATGGGGTGCTAATTGTGTTTTTTATATCCATTGACATTCTTAAATACAGTGATCTTTGTATTGAACTAAATGTCAATGATATTGAGTACTTGTGTGTGTAGTAGTCACATCATGATCAATTATTCTATCAGGAGCAAAGATTTCAGATTGTTCTTCAATTAAAACAGGGTCATCAAGAAGTGGAGTGAGTGGTTAAGTGCCTTAAAATGGTTCAAGTAAACTAATATGAAAAGAGTTATGTATATTTCAATCTATGATGATTACATCATCAAATTAGAAGAATTATAGGCATGGGAGTCCAAAGACAAAGTCAAGATGAAGAAATCAGAAGATATACCTAAATCTTCCAATGAAGCAATTAGAAGGTCACATAGGGAGAGTAAGAAGCCAATCAGATATGGGTATCACACTTCCTTAGTTACTAAGCATTCTGTTTATCTTGCAAAAGACTTTCCATTTGAAGAGCCATCATCA
Source organism: Ceratopteris richardii (assembly GCA_020310875.1). Classification (NCBI taxonomy): domain Eukaryota; kingdom Viridiplantae; phylum Streptophyta; class Polypodiopsida; order Polypodiales; family Pteridaceae; genus Ceratopteris; species Ceratopteris richardii. The sequence goes on from CM035412.1 coordinate 159,067,679, forward strand.
AATGAAGAGGAAAAGATCAAGGCAGAATGGAAGGAAGCTTTGGATGAGGAAATTGAAGCACTCAAGGACAATGATACATGGGGACTAGTGTCAAAGAAGGATTCTATGAAGGTAATTGGTTCTAGGTGGATCTACAAGATCAAGAGGAATTCTAATGGATCAATACGCAGGTACAAAGCTAGAATTGTGGTTTAGGGTTTTGCACAAACCCAAGGAGTTGATTATGAGGCAACCTTCTCACCTATGGCAAAAATGCCAACCATCAAGATATTGGTAAGTGTGGTTGCATCAAAGAATTCGAACATGTACCAATTTGATGTAAAAAATTCATTTCTAAGTGGCTAGATTTTAGAGGAGGTGTATATGTCTCAATCTCCTGGCTATGAGGATCAAACCAAGGGAACATATGTTTGTAAATTGAACAAAGATCTTTATGGATTGAAGCAAAAATCTAGGGCATGGAATCATAGGTTGACTACATATCTTTAAGATCAAGGGTTCATCATGAGTAAAGCACATACTTCTCTATGTCTTAAGAGGAGTAATTGAGAGGTAATATACCTATGTGTATATGGTGATGATATCACACTCACAAGTAATGATGTCAATGGCATCAAGAAGATTAAGAATCAAATCATGTAGGAGTTCAAAATCAATGATCTAGGATCACTAAAGTATTTTGTTCGACTTGAGTTACTCTATAATAACTCTAGAATTTCTATTACTCAAAGAACGTATATATAGGAAATGTTAAAGAAGTTTCATTTGCAGGATGCCAAGGTAGCAAGCACTCCAATGGAGGGAAACCAAAATTTAAGTGCTCGTGAAGGTGATGCGCTTGAGAATATTGCAGGTTACCAAATCATAGTGGGAAACTTGAACTATGCTACATTGACAAGGATTGATATTGCTTATGGAGTAAGAGTTTTTAAGTTGGTTTATGCACAAACTTAGGGCAACTCACTTGGAAGCTACCAAGAGGATTTTGAAGTACCTTAAGGGCACTCAAGATCAAGGATTATAATTTCCTTATACCTTAGACTTGGACATCAAGATATATTCTGATGCAGATTGGGCAAGTTTCAAAGATGAGAGGAGTACCTTAGGTTACCTATATTTTCCAGGTGATAAACCTATAGCATGGTCTTCAAAGGAACAACCTATTGATGCCTTATCTTCAATAGAGGCAGAGTATAGAGGATTGGCCAATGCTACTCAAGAGGCCATATGGATCAGATTGTTATATACAGATTTAGGTTTGCATACTATATCTCCAATGATTTTTGGAGATAATACAAGCTCACTACAACTTGCAACAAAACCCATTTATCATGCTAGGACCAAGAATATAGAGGTTCACTATGATTATGTGAGAGAAAAGCTATTGAGCATGAAAATTCAATTAGCATATGTATCAACAAATATGCAGTGTGTAGACTTATTGACTAAAGCATTATATGGTACAAAACTTTTCAGGTTTAAGTCTATGATTGGATTGCAAGACATTCAAGAAGATTGAATAAGAAGACCAATCCAAGATGCTTGGCTTGAGGGGGAGTTGTTAGTGCAAGTACCATTCTAAACACTTAGCATGTCATGAGAAGATCTTATGAAGAATAAGTGAAGTTCCATGGGAACCATTGCTATGAAGCCTTTACCTTTTACCATTTGTAAAAGTCTATTTGACTTGAAGGAATTTTTGTAGCTACCACTAAACTCGTGGAGTTTGTTAGATGGGGAAGCCACGAATTTATTTGGAGAGAATATCTCCTGGATTAGAGGATCACATTTTAGTAAGAGCCAATGGTAAATTCAAATTCAAAATTCAAATGAACTAGCTATAAAAGATGGGTGTTAAAACTCATAGTATGATCACTCCCATTTTGAGTTCTTTTTTATTAAATTTTAAGAGAGTGAGGCTCACTTCATAGCCTACATTACTTATTATCATTGGGCATTGATTATCATGCCAATGATCATGTACAATATTGTCTTATAATATAATAGATCAATACTTTCATCTATGGTCTCTCCGTCATAGTTACTCAAAAAACTCATTTTATATTGCTCATATATCAGTCATTCCTTCTCCATTTTAAATGTTCTATAGCTTGTTGGAATCATTTCTAAGTCTCCTACATGCTCACAAATTTTTAAGATAATTCATTTAGCCTAGTTGGAGAAAAGATCCTTGAGGTGATCACTGGTCAAACTTTGTAGAGGTCCTAAGAAATCAGGGGTAATGATTTGATTGCTAAATTGATTGCTTTGTCTATAATGCATAAGTTTAACTGAATACACTTGCAATCATTAGCTCATTAGACTAAATTGATATCTCCAAAAGGAATTTTTCTAGTTCCTGTTGTACTGGAAGCACTGAGCTTAATAAGAAGCAAGTGTGTGAACAGAAATAGAAGGGTTTCATTGATTCTTGAACTTGGAAGTAGTCTGTTTTGAATCAGTTAGTTCTCACATCATTTCCAAAGTACAAATTCACTTGTTTAGTGTCATTGGAAATCTAAGACGGACTACAACTCAAATCTGAAGCTAAAAGGGCTGGTACTAAGCAAAGATTAGTAGTACCTACTCATTTCTTGGAGTGTCCATCCATCTTTCTCAATAGGATGGGGAGTGGCATTAATAATCCAAATGGTTTACCATGATGACCTTTTACACGTTGACATACAATGGATTGATAAAGATAATGTGCAATATGGTTTTCCATGTGTGGTTAGAAGAAGAAATATTTCCAAGTAGAAATGTTGCTTTGTATGCCTGTATGCCCCATGTAAGATGGTTCATGCATTCCTTTGATGATAGAATATTTAAAAGCTTGGGTTATACTTAATATATATTGAAAATATAGTAAACCATGATGAGATGTATAATGTTTATCAAATAAAGATGCACCATGTTTGAAGTCATTCCATGCACATGAAAAATACAAAGCAGATGCATAAGTGGAAATCATTTCTTGAAAACAAGGAATTTGGATGGCATAAACATTATGCAAAATGAAAAAATGTGAAGGAAAATGGCAATGGGCATCAGGTAGAAGATTAGCTTTACCAAGTTGATATTGGATCATGGGTTAGAAATTTTGAATGAATAAAGCCCATTTAACATATGGATCAGAGATTAAGGGCTGATTTAATAAATTCTTAATAGCTTGTTGATCAGTTTTGATTAAGACTTCAAAGCCCATAAGATAGTGTTTTGAAATTCGCAAAGCATGCACAACTATTTGTCTCATACATATTTGATGGTAACCGGACTTAGGATCAATTCTATTAAAGATACAAGCTCCTCATAACTTATCTAAGATATCATTTATTGGAGGAATAGGGTATAAATTCTTTATTGTGATCTTGTTAAGGGCTCTATAATCAATGCAAATTCAATAAGTTTTATTCTTCTTCTCTACTAAGAGAACTAGTGCTCCAAATGGGGAAGAACTACACCTTATAAGTCCTTTATGGAGTAAGACTTTCACTTGGTTTTCTATCTCCTTTTGATGTAGTGGTCCATGCCTATAAGGTGCTTTATGAGGAGGAGAACTACCAGGAATTAAGTCTATAATATGGTCAAAGGATCCTCACGATGGTTGTAGTTCAGAGGGATAATCAGACATAAGAAAATCCTTATAAGTATTCATGAAAGGTTAATATGCATCGAGAAGTGTATGAGTATAATCATTTATGACATTGGCAATGAATTAGATCCTTTTGTAAATGCATCTTTTACTTGAGTATTATTGGAAAAGATGGATGGATGCACTAGGAGACTGAGTAGGTACTGCTAAGCTTGCTTTGTACCAGCCCTCTTTTGCTTCGGAGTTGATACCTAGACCTCCTTAGCTTTCCAATGAAACGATAAAATGTCCTATGTACTTTGGAAATGATGTGTGTAATGATTGAATCAAAACAGATAACTTTGGAAGTCACAAACTCAAGAAAACCTTCTATTTATGTCTTGACACCTGCTCGGTATTTTGCTCAGTATGACCAACACAGTAGGAATTTGAAAACTTCCTTTTAGGGGTATCTAATTAGCTTATTAAGCTACCTATTCCAAGTGGAATGATGTAAAATAATAAACTATGCTAAGAGAAATCAATTTAGCATTAAGCTATACCCCCAACTTTTTAGGACTGTAGCGGAAAATGACCAGAGATCACGTAGACCCATATTTCTCCAAAATGGCTGAATAGAATGTCTTCAACCTTTTCCAGTATGTAGATTACGTCAAGCTGAATCCAACAAGCTTTGAATCACTGAATGTGGTGAAGAATTGACCGAGTTATGCCCTTGACAAGTTGAAAGACTTTTGAGTAGACTAACAGAGAACTCAGAGATGGACAATGTGAATGTATGTATCAATGAACATTTGTATACAACTCAATTGGCATGAATAGCATTGCCAAATGGTGTAGAGAGGTGTGGGCTAGAGTGTAGGCCTCACACACACTCAAAAATTAGTAATGCTAGGCTCGGGAGTGCTCACTCTTACCCGCGACTTTTCATGTCCATTTTTATAAGAGATGGGTAAAAGTTTGAATTCAAATTCAAAATTTTGGCTCCCTATGATCAAGCTCCTAAATGCTTGGAGATATTATTTCAATCAAACAACTAATTTTCCACGAATCCTTTTGGTAGGTGATTACAAGAGATTCCAAGTCAATTTGACTTTTACAATGAGGTAAAGTGGTAATTAACCACTAGCATATGTTCCTATGCTTCTTCATGTATGTATAAACTTCAATGCATCCTTTGAGCCAAATGTGTAAGCTTGTAATTTACACCAACAACTCCTCCTCAAGCCAAACATTTTGGCTTAAGTCTTCATCTTCAATCTTCAAGTATACCCTGCAATCCACTCATGGATTTGAACCTGCAAAGTTTGGTTCCATCCAAAGCTTTAGTCAACAAATCTGCACATTGCATGTTGGTTGATACATAGGTTAGTTGAATGTCCTTGCTTATCAATTTCTCTCTCCCATAATGGCAATGGACCTCTATATGTTTGGTCCTAGCACGATAAATAGGATTATCTACAAGGTGAAGAGAACCTGTATTATCTCCAAAGATAATTGGTGACCTAGTGTATAATCCCAATTCTGTATACAAAAGCTTAATCCATATTGCTTCTTGTGTGGCATTAGCCAGCCCTCTATACTCTGCCTCTGTAGAAGACAAAGCAACAGTAGGTTGCTTCTTTGAAGACCATGAAATTGGTTGTCACCTGCAAAAGAAATATATTTAAAGGTGCTCCTCCTGTCATCCTTGCATCCTGCCCAATCTGCATCTGAATAAATTTTGATATCAATATCTGAAGTGTAAGGGAAATACAAACCATGGTTCTGTGTACCCTTGAGATACTTCAAGATTCTCTTGGCAGCCTCTAAGTGAGGTATCCTTGGCTTGTGCATAAATTTACTTAGCACACTAACTCCATATGCAATATCTATCCTGGTTAAGGTAGCATAGTTCAAGCTACCCACCATACTTTGATAGCCTGTAATGTCATTGACTTCATCACCTTCATGGGCACTTAGTTTTAGGTTTACCTCCATTGGAGTGCTTGCCACTTTGGCATCCTTCAAGTGAAACTTCTTCAACATGTCTTGTATATACTTTTTCTGAGTGATGTATATCCTTGAATTAGTGTAGACTAACTCAAGTCCCAAAAAATACTTCAATAGACCAAGATCATTGATCTTGAACTCCTTCATCATGTGACTTTTGATATATCTGATTCCATTGACATCGTTACCTATAATGATGATGTCATCAACATAAACACAAAGGAATATTAAAGAAGTATCTGCCTTGCTCATGGCAAATCCTTAGTCTTGGAGGTATGTAGTTAACCAGTAATTCCATGCCCTAGGTGCCTGCTTCAATCCATATAAAGCCTTTTTTAATTTGCAAACATATGTTACCTTCTTAGGGTCCTTATATCCATGAGGTTGTGACATATATACCTCCTCTGAAATCCATCCATTCAAGAAAGAATTCTTGACATCCAACTGGTACATATTCCAATTTTTTGATGTAGCCACACTTACTACACTTTTATGGTTGGCATCTTGGCCACAGGTGAGAATGTCTCCTCATAGTCAATGCCTTGGGTTTGTGCAAAACCCTTGGCTACCAATCTAGCTTTGTACCTATTAATTGTGCCATCAGAATTTCTTTTAAGCTTATAGATCCATCTGGATCCTATTACCTTCATTGAGTCCTTCTTAGGTACTAACTCCCATGTGTCATTCTCCTTGAGTGTTTCAATCTCCTCATCCATAGCTTCTTTCCATTCTGATTTGGTTATTGCTTCTTCATATGACCCTGGTTCTTCATTTGACAAATCTTTGGCAAGATAAACAGAATGTTTAGTAACAGGAGATGTATCATACTCATATCTGATAGGTTTCTTGCTTTCTCTTTGTGATCTTCTAAATGATTGAGTTGAAGATTCAGGTATGTCTTCAAGCTTCTTCATCTTCATTTTGCCTTTGGACTTCCATGCTTTGAATTCTTCGAGGTTGATAGTATCTTCATCATCTGAACTTGAGGCTTCATTCTGAGTAGGTTTCTCCTTTGTAAGACTTGGAAATTCCTCTTCCAAATCATAGGGTAACTTGAATTTCCTGCATTCATTCTCATACCAAGAATCATTTTCATCGAAGACAACATCTCTGCTTACCATGAATCCCTTATTGATAGGATTATAAAACCTGTAACCTTTCTGATTTAAATCATACCCAATAAAGATGCATTTTTTAGCCTTTGGGTCTAGCTTACCTCTTATCTGAGAAGGAATGTGTACTTATGCTACACATCCAAATATTTTGCAATTGTCAAGTGAGGGTCTCTTACCATGCCATGCTTCATAGGGTGTCATGCCATCAAGAGACTTAGATGGTAACCTGTTTATGAGGTAAGTTGTTGGGAGAAATGGTTGGATGCACTCAGAAGATTGACTAGATGCTGCTAATCCTGCTTTGCACCAGCCCTCTTTGACTCTAGATATGCTTAGTAGACTCCTTGAGCTTTCAAATGATACCAAAATATGCTATATGTACTTTGGAAATGATTTCACTAATGATTAGATCAAAACAGATGAGTTTGCACTTCACTAGTCTTGAAAAACTTTCTATTTTGATCTTGATACCTGCTCAGTCTTTCACTCAGTATGACCAGCACACTTACAATTGGAAAAATTCCTCCTAGAGTTATTCAATTAGCTTAACAAGCTACCATTTGCAAGTGAAATGACTCAAATTGATAAAATATGCACAGAAAAATAACTTTAGCAAGTTTATGATCACTCCCGACTTTTTAGGAACTCTGCAGAAAAATACCAGAGACCACTTCGAGCACGATTTCTCCGAGATGGCTGCTCCAATGACCTTCAAATTTTGTAAGTATGTAGTATGTTTGGAGCTGGTTCTAACAAGCTTTGAATCAGTGGATTTGGTTAAGTAGATCCTGAGATATGACCTGTTGAAGTTGACAGACTTGGAGGTAGACAACTCAGACAACACAGAAGTAATGAATGTAACTCTTTCTATTAATTCACATGAATGTACAATCTCATTGGCTTGATAGATGTAGCCTAATGAGTTGGAAATGCGTAGGCTATGGTGTAGCACTTACACACTCAATGATCACAGATGTTAGCTTCGGGAATGGTGCTTGACAACCGCGACTTTTGACTTACACTTTTTATAGGAGTTAAGTTGAATTTGACTTTGAATTCAAATTCAAATCTCCTATGATCACTCCACTAAATGTGGGGAGATATTCTCTCCATTAATCAACTACCTTTTCCACGAATCTATCAAGTAGGTGTATCTATAAGATTCCAAGTGATTTAGACTTTTACAAGAAGTAAAATGGTAAGAACTTATAAGCATAAGTTCCTATGACTCTTGCTTCATGTAGAGATATCCTTCAAGGGTTCCAAGCCAAAGGTGAAGGCTTGAATTGCACCAAGAGCTCCCCCTCAAGCCAAACATTTGGCTCAAGTCTTCGTCTTCATTCTTCAATCACATCCTGTAATCCAATCATGGATTTGAATCTGCATAACTTGTTTCCATCCAAAGCTTTAGTAAGTAAATCTGCACATTGCATATTAGTGGACACATAAGTCAATTGAATGTCTTTGCTTAGCAACTTTTCTCTCACATAGTGGTAATGAACCTCTATGTGTTTTGTCCTAGCATGATATATTGGATTAGCTGCAAGGTGAAGAGAGCTTGTGTTATCTCCAAAGATAATTGGAGGTCTAGTGTATAGACCTAATTCTGTATACAAAAGCTTCAACCAGATAGCTTCTTGAGTGGCATTGGCTAGCCCTCTATACTCTGCTTCAGTAGATGACAAAGCTACTGTAGGTTGTTTCTTGGCTGACCAAGAAATAGGTTTATCACTTGCAAAACATATGTATCCTGATGTGCTCCTCCTATCATCCTCGCATCCTGCCCAATCTGCATCTGAATATACTTTAATGTCAATATCTGATGTATAAGGAAAGTACAAACCATGGTTCTGAGTTCCCTTTAGATACTTCAAGATCTTCTTTGCTGCCTCTAGGTGAGGTACCCTTGGTTTGTGCATGAATTGGCTTAGCACACTAACTCCATATGCTATGTCAATTCTGGTTAAGATAGCATAGTTCAAACTACCAACCATACTTTGGTATCCTGTAATGTCTTGGACTTCATCACCTTCATGAGCACTAAGCTTTAGGTTGACCTCCATTGGAGTACTTGAGACTTTAGCTTCCTGCAAATTAAATTTCTTCAACATATCCTGAACATACTTCTTCTGAGTGATATATATTCCTGAATTAGTATAAACTAATTCAAGACCTAAAAAGTATTTCAATAATCCAAGATCATTGATCTTGAACTCCTTCATCATCTGTCCTTTGATGCTTCTAATACCATTGACATCATTGCCTGTAATGATGATATCATCAACATAAACACACAAGTAGATTACCTCTCTACTACTCCTCTTTATGAATAGAGAAGTGTCTGCTTTACTCATCACAAATCCTTGGTCTTGGAGATATGTTGTCAACCTATAATTCCATGCTCTAGGTGCCTGCTTCAGTCCATATAGAGCCTTCTTCAATTTACAAACATAATTTACCTTCTTGGGATCTTCATAGCCAGGTGGTTGTGACATGTAAACTTCTTCAGATATCCATCCATTCAAGAAAGCATTCTTGACATCTAATTGGTACATGTTCCAATTCTTAGATGCAGCTATACTCACCAATACTGTGATTGTTGGCATCTTAGCCACAGGAGAAAATGTCTCCTCATAATCAATGCCTTGGGTTTGTGCAAAACCCTTGGCTACCAACCTAGCTTTGTACCTGTTGATTGTTCCATCTGAGTTTCTCTTTAGTTTGTAGATCCATCTGGATCCTATCACTGTAGCTCAAGCGTAAGTACCACCTCCTTTACTTGTCAATCCGCGGAGACGTGAGGACCGGTATGAAGACCACGAGCAAGTGAAGGCACAAGTGCGTGAGTGAAAGCACACAAACATGCACACACATACACACACAGGCGCACAAAGTAAGATCAAAGAGAGGAACAATGGAAAGCTTAGATTGCAAAAGAGTTCTCTTACAAAAGTTCTATTCTCTAACAAGCTAACCTCAAAAATGAGCTCTCTAGCTCTTTTTATAGTTTTTGACTAGTTTTGGCCCTGTCCAGACCTAGTGTCCGGCCTAGTTAAAAATTAGGTTCCAGGGCTTATTTGAGGGCTCAAACGAAGTCTAAAAATTATGAAAATTGGTACGATGGTACTTCTAATACTCCTCAAGCTCGAGGACTCCTCGGCTTGAACAAAATGGAGTTACTAAAAATAAATAATGGTATTTACAATGGTTTTTAGTGATGAAAATCACTATTTTTGTAGGGGATTCTTCTGAAAATTTGACATACACTTCTTGGAGCTCCCTACTTGCTCCCTACTTGCTCCCTTTCCTTGTGTGTCCACCTTTTGATGTTCTTCCATGCTTTCTCCTTGACTTTGAGCTTCAACACTCCCCCCCCTCTCGCGTCTGTCGTCCCTGACAGAACCTTGTTGGAAGGGCTGTTCCATGTAGTGCTTTGAGAGGTGGTGTCCATCCGTTGTATGAGCTGGTTCCTTGGATTCCAGCAAGAATGTGTCGTTGTGAGCTTTCAAAACTGCAAGTTGCTCAAAAGAGGTTGTCAAGAGTGATTTGGAGCAACTACTGGCTTCAATTTGCTTCAGAGATACGGATGTTGTTCCCATGACGTCCGCTAGCTCTTCCAAAGATGATGTTGAGAGCAGTCATGCCAACTACTGATAACCCATAATGAATGATGGGTAAGTGTGCTCGTGCCTGGGCTGAAAAAAGTATGTGCCTTGTGCACGGCCTTGTAATGTAGCCCTACGCATGCTTACTTGGAAAATGCATTGGAAGAAGTATGGTGCAAAAATTGCGGTTCTTGAGCTAAGTGCTCAAGGGTATGCTGACGAAGAGGTTTCCTAAACTATCATGGTTATGGTGTTTCTAGAGTAAAGATACTTACCATATAGAAGGTTGATGGATGTTTGTCTCTTCGTGTTGTATACTCGGCCTTCGGGATGGAACCTTGTTGATGAATGTCCCTGTTGATTGTCCACTGATGAGATCTTTTGAGTGGTGGATCCTCTCGCCTCTTTTCAAAGCAACATTTTTCACTAACAACGTGCATTTCTGAGCTTGGGCTCATGCACGTTCACTTCCCTATATTGACACTCAGAGGAATATTGGACACGTGCCGGTTTCTAAGAGATTACCATGCTGATTGACATAGACCATTCACCAGTGCTACTGTTCCATACTGATTCAGGAAATACTGAGAATTGAATTGCTTTATATTCCTTGGCAAGCAACATCGGGTAATTACACCACGCTGAGTTTCACATATTCTCTTTAGCTCACCATATGCAGGAGTCTTCTCCTCCAGAACTACCTTTTGCAGATATCTCCTTGGCTGCTCTAGTACATGAAGTAGTTAAGCATCACTCAAGTTGCGGACCTTCAAGCTCTTCCTTCCTACCATGGTAAGAGAAAATCATAGTTGTAGATGCCATGTTCATGCCAAATGCTTGTCATCTACCAGATAAGGCAGCAACAATATCACTGCTGACCAAGACACACTTCTATCCAAATTGATAAGTGCCTAGTAATCCACAGTTCCACCTTCAACTAAGCATGACTCATTCATGTTTCATAAGCCCAACCTGGGAACAAGCTCTCTCCCGCTTTTCTTTCTCCCTTTTTTTTTTTTTTTTTTTTTTTTTTGGAACAGGATATCACAAAACAAGAACACAAAAGTTAGTATCAATAGAAATATTTGACATACGTCACTGTGCTCTTGTGCGTGGGATTCTCAAGTGTGTCTATGCACGGCCGTGTAATGTGGCCCGATATTAATGCATACTTTGGAAATGCATGACCTGAATGGTGCAAAAGACAGGGTTGTGCAAGGAGCACATGGTTGTTGCTCGTTCGAGGCTTTTGATGTTATTTGCGGAGGTTGATGCCGACCTTGGTGGAGGTATCCGTTGAGTCTCGAACTGATGTAATCCTCCTTATTGGAGTCCACTTTAGAACATCATTTGGCAGTGTAGAGGTCACTTCAGGCGTCTTTTTCTTTGGATGCTTTCTGAACGGTGGTATCCAGTGTGGTTGACGCTTTGGTTCGGTGGAGGCTACTTGCACTTTTGGCTTCCAAACCCATATCCTTTTTGCATGTCTTCCTACTAATGTTGACGAGCTGATTTGCTCTTCCTTTGGTCTCTGTACGTGGTTCTTACCCTTTTCTCTTTTTGGCTTCTTTGTTGAAACCCTTTGCATGTGGGAGAACAAAGGTTGTTGTGGATGTAGGAGCTTCTTAGGTACCCATATCTGTAATTGCCCTTGTTGAGCTGCAGCTAACTTCTTAGGCACCCAAACTTGTTGGATACCTTGTGATTGAGCTTGTTTGAGCTGCTTCCTTCGTCTTCTGGCCTGGTTGGTTTGCATGGATGGGGTTTGTGGGGGCAAGGCTGGTGGTTGCTCTCCTTTGCGTACCCATATCTGCTTCATGCTCATAATTGCTTTTTTATCGAATGGTGTCTTTCTATTTGATGTAGCAGTTATCGTGAACGGTTGTGTTTGCTTGTGTGGTGGACTCACAACAGTGGCTACTTGATTCTTTGGAGAAGAAGGAAGATCCACCCGCCTTCGAACCTGGTCTTCCACGATTGACTCCTTTTGCATCATAGAGCTTTTGACACATACAACATCTTCTTTCATATGATTAGTCTTGGAAGAACTAAGAGAGTGTGTGGTGCCATGATTTAGGAGCATGCAGTTCTCTAATTCTAATGTAATGCATTGTTCATGTGCCCAAACTTGAAGAATTTGACTTCTTAGGTTTAAGTTAACTGCATGGTCATAGATCCAATCTTGACCCAAGACAAGTGGTTCTGTAAGGTTCTCATCTTGACATACTAGCGCTTTGACTTTCATTGGAACATCGTGAAGGTAGATGGGAAGTTCCACCTCGCCCAAACAAGGGGTTTCCACACCTCCCAAACCTATGAGATAAGCTTATATGGGATTGATGTTCAACTGCAAGTCTTTGCAGTAGGAAAGTCTAACTGCACTACTTGCTGCACCTGAGTCAATCAATGCTTTCACCGTCCTTGCACCCTTCCCTTGTCCTATCTCTATGGTCACAAAGGGTCTTCGGTCAATGACCTGAGAAGTCGCTATGCCTGACTTTTGACACATATCCATGTGATATTTTGGGGCTTTTGAGTTGACATCTAGGCCTAATCGCCTTAACTTATTTCGCCTAATACGCTCTCTGGCCTCTACCTGTGCTTCTTCTCTCACTCTTACCTCTTCTTCTTTTCGCTTCTTAGCAGTGTTGAGTCTCATTAGCATATCCTCAGTAAGAGGTTCTTGATATAGCTTGACTCTACAGCCACTAATATAGTTTGGCAAGATATCTCCTTCTAGAGTGGCCAATTGAACCGCGCCACTAGTGGAAATTCTGTTAATGATCATGGGTCCATATCCTCATTTTTCCAACTTACGGGCATGTTGTTTCAGTGTGTAAACCAACACTAGATCTCCCTCTTTCAGTCCCTTATCCTTAATGTGTGCATCGAAGTAGGCCTTTTGCCTTTTCTTTGCAGCGTAGATGCCTGCAGCCGCTCGTAGCCTTGTCTCACCTAAGCGTTCTAGATCAAAGATCCTGGATGACAATTCATGTCCATTCCACTCATGCTCTTGTGCTACTTTTAAAGCAGGGATTAAGAAATCCAGTGGTAGCACCGCATTCTGTCCAAAGACCATCTGAAATGGGGTGGCATTGAGTACTGTTTTGTAGGCAACTCGATAAGCCCAAACAGCATGATGAAGTTGTTTGTCCCAATCAGAGCGTTTATTATTTACCAATTTTGTCAATACGTTACAAAGGATCTTATTGGTACTCTCGGCTTGTCCGTTAGCTTGTGGGTGATAGGGGGCAGATTTCTTATGTATCACCAAGAATTCTTGGAGAAGATTTTCAATGACTTCATTCAAGAAGTGTGTGCCTCTATCGCTCACTAACTCTATTGGTAGCCCATATCTCGTGAACACATTCTCGAATAAGAACTTAGCCGTCGTTTGAGCATCATTCTTTGTTGTGGCTTTCACTTCTACCCACTTGGTAAGGTAATCTGTGGCTACAATAATATACTCTGCATGGGAGTTTCTAGCAGGGGGATTAATAGGACCTATGAAGTCTATGCCCCACTTGGAAAATGCACGCCCTCCCATCATTGGCCTCAAAGGCATCTCGTCTTTTCTAACTAGATATTGTGCACGTTGGCATGTGTCACATTTCTTCACATAGGTATGTGCATCCATATGAAGAGTGGGCCACCAAAGTCCTGAGAATAGAATGGTCTTAATCACTCGGTCAGGACCAAAATGTCCACCTGCAACACCACTGTGTGCAGTCTCTAAGACCCTTAAATAGTCTGATTCATGAACGCACAGTCTTAAGTAACCATCTTTACCTCTTCGGTATAGGTTCTCTCCTACTAAGGCATAGCCTTGAGCCTCTTGCTCCATATTTCGTCTTCTTGCTAGACTGGCCTCTTTGGGTAATCTTCCCGATCTCATAAACTCTACCAATGGAGCACTCCAATCTGGAATTAATGATACTTGATAAAGGGTCGCATGCTCCACTGGTGGTCTCTCTCTGCACATTGGACAATTCTTGATCCACTCATGTATTTCTTTGTCCATGCTAGGCCAATACACTCCTAAACGTTTCAAATTCTGCAATGTTCGTTGTTTAGAATAGTGATTTCCTAGCAATCCCTCATGAGCTTGCTGCAACCAACTACTATGTTCATCATCCTCGACACAACAAGCTAATACACCCTCAGTATCTTGTTTGTACATGCTTCCTGCCAATATGTGATATTTTTGTGATTTTACAATTTCTTCTTCTGATGTTTTCACATTCTTATTTGTAGGGCCGAAGGTTAGGACTGGTACCAACTTATTTGCCCATTTAGGAACAACTTCCAAATTGAACACATAAGCATCAGGTAGTTCATCAGACACTCCTTGTGGTGACTCTCCTGAAGTAATGCGAGAAAGGTGATCTGCCCGAAGGTGGGTTCTACCTTTCCTGACAACAACTTCAAAGTCATACTCCATTAGTAAGAGGAACCATCTTACTAAGCGTCCAGTATTGCAAGGTTTATTGACCAAATATAACAAAGCTTGATGATCAGTGAAAAACTTGAACTTGTTGGCCAATAAATAGTGTCTAAACTTCTTTACAGCATTTACCATGCCTAACCCTTCTCGCTCGGTTGTGGTATAATTTATTTCGGCTGGGTTTAGTTGTCTACTAGCATATGCTATGGGCAAATCTAAATTCCCTTCACCTGTGGGTTGTGCTAGCACACATCCTATGGCATGATTGGATGCATCCACATGGACATGGAATGGCTTATTCCAATCAGGAGTGGTCAATATTGGTGCTATGCACAAACGTTTCTTCAGTTCATTGAAAGAATTCTCGCATTCGTCGTTCCACTCAAAATTAGACAACAAGGCA
The DNA here is from genome assembly GCA_020310875.1 of Ceratopteris richardii. Lineage (NCBI taxonomy): Eukaryota > Viridiplantae > Streptophyta > Polypodiopsida > Polypodiales > Pteridaceae > Ceratopteris > Ceratopteris richardii. The sequence continues at coordinate 159,082,830 of CM035412.1, forward strand.
TAAAGGGGTCTAGCTATGATCGCGTACATGTGGATAAACCTACGGTAATATCCACAATGGCCCATAAAGGCTTGTACCTCTTTAACATTCCTTGGCCTTGGCAGCTCCGCTATGGCTCGTACCTTATCTTCATCCGTTGAGATTCCATTCTTAGAAACAATATGACCGAGGATTTTACCTTGACGCACCATGAACACACACTTTTCTGGGTTCAGACACACTCGATATTCTCTACACTTGTTGAAGATCTGTCTAAGCTCAGGGATGTGAAATCTTCTTTCTTGGGAATGAGCACATAAATCATCCACATACACTTCTAAGCTCTTTCGTAAGAACTCTTTGAAGACATGACACATGAGCCTTTGGAATGTTGCAGGTGCATTGGTGAGCCCAAATGGCATCACACGAAATGCAAAGATTCCCCATTCGGTGGCAAAAGCCGTCTTGTGTTGATCTTCTGGGGCAATGGCTACTTGGTTGTAACCTGAAAATCCATCAAGAAAGCTATAAACTTCCTTGCCTGCAACACGCTCCAATAAATGTTCGGTGATTGGAAGCGGATAGCTATCTCTGATTGTAGCGGCATTAACTTTTTTCAGGTTAATGCACACTCGCAACTTTCCGTTCTTCTTGGGCACTACTACAATGGGGGACACCCATTCAGTATGCTCAATCTCATAGATGAATCCAGCTTCAATCAACCTATCAATTTCTTCTTTTATTTTGGCTGCATAGGTATCATTATATGTGTAGGGCTTCTGTTTGGTGGGCTTGGCATCAGCAGTCATGGGGATAGTATGAGAGCAAATTCTTGGATCTACCCCTTTCAAGTCTCTATAGTGCCACGCAAACACATCCCTATATTCCCTTAATAGAGCTACAAGCTCCATTTCTTCTCTTGCACTTAGGTCATCTCCTATATATGTGCATCTCTCTTCGTTCTCTTCAATGGTCACTACAATCTTCTTGGTCTTTTCTTTATTATCATATGATTCTCCTATGATGGCCTCTCTCTTAGGCATTCGTACCAAAATTTTGCGGTCGTCAACTTCATATTTCTTGAAGTTTTCTGGTACTTCAAACAATGATTCCTCCTCTTCTTGTTTCACTGCTTTTCTTTTCTTTTTCTTTTGACTACTTTCGCTTCCATCCTTTGAGTTTACCGTTTTAATACTTGTGAGAGGTTCTTCTTCTTTCTGGGTGAACACTCCTATATCTTCTAGATAGTGCTGCTCTGAGTTAAAGCAACTATCCATCACAATGGACTCTATATCATCGTCATTCTCTTCTTCTTCTATGACATCACTAGGGTCACATTCTTCTAGCAAGGGCTGACACATGAACACTGAGATATCATAACCCTCCTCATCACAATGAGGTGTCCACTGTTCCTCATTGACAGCAATGTCCATGGTGGCTAAGATTTCTGGCCAGCCATGAGGCTCAAACTCCTCATCTAGAAAGATCATCGGTGTGTAGGCTGGGTCTCTAACTGGTCTATCTCCTAGTGAAGTTCCTTCTTCCCTTGCCTTTAAACGTTTTTCCTCTTCCTTTGCAACTTTGCACATCCACAAATGAGTATCTTCATGCAGCCATGATGGATCAGGTGAACTTTCAGAATGCACAGAGATGGAATCTTCTTTCACTTTGTGGATAGAATTCCACTGTAGGGGTGGTACATCTCTGAAGGTGTAATCCTTCAAATTGACCTTGGTGGTGACCCCTAAGTGCTGTAAGTACAAGGAGTTAGTTCCCCAATCCTGTACTATTTGCAATTGTCGTAGGAAGGGTCTTCCTAGGATCATCTCATAGACGTTATTTTTCTCAAAGTCACATATAGCAAATGTATGTTCAAACTCCACACCACAAGTGGTTAGAGTTATCCCTTCGAGCAATCCTAGAGGTCTTTCAAAATGACCGTCGGCCATTTGAAGCTTCATTCTAGTTGGTCTTAATGTGGGCTTGCCCCATTGCTTCCACAAGGAGGTGGTTGCAATAGCAACACCAGCACCTGAATCTATGATTGCTTTGGTTGTGTAACCTTGGTAGGTGATTGGAAGATAAGTATTACCTTCTTCACCCTCACACATGTCCCCTATTTTGTCTAGAGGTATCTCTGGTACCCTTTGCTTAGACCCTGCTTTTGGCATATTGGACTCAAGTTCTGGGACCTGATCCTTCACATGATTCCATAACTCAGGTTTTGCTTTCAGCAGCTCTTCTACAGTGAGATGACACTGAACCTTAGTGTTCTTCACGACATCCGTGTTCCTTGGAACCACTGAGTCTTCATTTCTTACTAGTATTGTGGGAGCTCTAATCTGGAGTGATTCAGATTCCCATGGGCCTGGAAATTGAGGCAGTTCTTCTAAGGTATTAGATTCAAAATCTAATCTTTCGTCTTCTTGTTCTGCTTCATCTTCGTAAATAGATGGAATGTCTTGGGGAAATTGATCATGAAGATCATCAATCTCAGGAATAGGAGGGGAATTACCCTTCTCCTTGGCCCATTTCTCCTCTTGTATTTCCCGCAAGAACTCTTGAGAGTACTGTTGAATAGAAGGAGGTATTCCAGCATCCGTGGAATTAGGAACATAAACTCCCCTTGGTGGTGAGCTTCCTCCTTCAATAACTAGTTGAGCCTGTGGAGGTAAAGAAACTTGTGGTTTGTTTACCAACTGCTCTAATCGTTCTAGTAAGCCCTGGAAATGCAAATCCGCTTTGAGAGAGTTCGTCTGATTGACCTTTTGACTAGTCTCAAGTATAGCTTGAGCTTGTTCTACCATTTTCATGCACATTTTCATCCGTTCAATCTCTAAATCTGCTCTAGGGTAACTCTTGTCTAGGTTTGCAGCTGTAGGCCCTTCTTGAAGTCGAGCCTGGTAGGCCTTGAACATCATGTCCAAACCTTCTGGGGTTGGATCTGCAAGAAGAGACCCTGGTTGTGGTCCATTCACAATGGGTGGTGGGGTGGGATGAGGTGGACTGGATGGAGTTTCGGCATGCGAGGGGTTATGAGATGCAATGTCTTCTATTTTTGTTTTTGCGTCTTTCAAGCTTTCTTCTAGTTCCGATAACTTTTTATTCCACTTATGATTGGCCTTTTCTCTGGTATCCTTCCATGTTCTTGTTTTCCTCTTACTAGGCTCTCCTGATTCACTCGACCCCGATTGTTCTGCTGGTTTATCTTGTTTTCATGCTTGTGCCCTAGTAACTGCCTGTACAAGTGCCACGTTACTGCTACTGGCACTTGATTCTGCCACTAAGCCTACCACATTAATGGGAGTAATCTTGGGTGCACTGGAGGGGTTTCTTGGACAATCTCTAGGGAGATGGTCTTTGCCACAATCAGGACAAAAAGCTTGTATTGTGATAGCATGTCCTTGACTCGGAGATGGTGGGTGGGGACAGTCACGAATGAAATGATCACCTTGACATCTAAAACAAGATCCTCTAGGGGCTTGTGGTCTCATTTGTCTCAACTGGGGCCTAGGGTTAGGATTTGTGTACATGACATTGGAGCATTCTGGCTCCCAATTTTGCTCCATAGGTGGTGCCTCATATTGATACGAGTAAATCTCACTATGTTCAGGTGACTCTGTGTAATAAGCATGTGGACTACCTTCATGGGAGTAGTCTGAACTATGGGCATGAGAGTCATTATCTGGTATCAATGGGGTTAGTGGCACCAATGCTCTATTTGGATTTTCCTCTCCCACAGCATATTTGACTGGAATCACGTTGGCAGGAGCTGGTGGTTGGTTTCCCAAGACAGGTTGTGGCCTATATGGTGCTTGATATTGCTGTTGTGGTCTATAATATGGCTGTTGGTATTGGTTCTGATACCTACCTTGTGGGTAGGGTTGCTGATAATTCTGTCTAACAGCCTGCCTATTGTAGGGACAATCTTGAGCCGTGTGGTTCGTATATTTTCTCTCAATAGTGCAATATGGAGCATTCCTTTCTCTCACGTTCTGGTTGTGCAATGGGCATACATTAGCCATGTGGTCGCCTCCGCAAGTATAACACCGATTCACTAGAGTGACTCTCTGTGTTTGTTTATTTTGGACTCCCAGCTTCTTGGCAACTTGCTCAGCTATCTCCTCTATTTCCGTGGAGATTTTTGAAGCATGACTAGTAGAACTATCTGAATCCTTATAGAGTTTGGATAATCCTAATTCCTCACCCAGGTTATCTTCTATGTCAATGCATGTTCGCACGCACTCTTCTATGGATCTAGGCTCTTTCAAGTATACATAGGATCTTAACTTTGTGCTCAGTAAGCCATCTAAAAACAAAGCCACTTGTTTGGCTGGTGTGGGTAGCTCTGGAGCAGGGCATCTTTCTAGGTACTGTCTAAAGCTTCTACCTGCTAGTCGCACTGTTTCTTGGGGTGTCTGCTTGAAGCTGTGGATCAAAGATGAAGTGTTATGCCTGATACCACTCTTGGAAAATTCTACAATGAATTTGTCTAGCAGTTGACCTATATTGCGATAGTTGCGACTACTCAATGGTTGAAACCAAGCTAAGGCAGTGCCCTTAAGAGTCAGACCAAATGCCTCGTACTGGGTGAACAAATCCTCAACCTGTTCAGCTCTTAACACTTGTTTGAACTCAGCCACATGATCATAAGGATCTCCTGACCCGTCAAAAAAATTCTTCATTGCCTTGATCACTTGAGTGGGTCTGAGGGTTCTTGGGTGCTCTCGGGCTCTAGGCAATGGAAATTCATGTTCATTTCTTTGTTGCCTATGTGCTTGATATCTCTCTCTTTCAGGTCTTTCATTTTCAAATCCTGACCTATTCGTGCCCACTGTGTATGCAAAACTTACCTCCGGTCTCTCTCTAGTTCTTTCTCTCTGGGCTTCCTGAGCTTGGGATGACCCTACTCCTTGGAGGCCGTGGGAAACATTGGATCTTGGTGGAGGGAAAATCAAATCATTCTTCCAAGTATATGCATGTCTATCATGTTCTGTTACCAAGAAAATTTTCTCTGACGTGTTATCTAGGTAGACAACTTTGCCTGGTATCTCTGGATCCTTGAACTCGTAGATGATGACTATGCCCAATTGGCTAGGTTGTTCTGGCTTGAATCTCCAAAAGGCTTCCTCTGTTTCTCTATTCAAAAATAGTTCTATGCTTTTGTTGTCTTGAGGGATCCAGTCTGGAGTGATCACTAGGGTCAAAACTGACTTGCCTCTAGGAATCTGGGGTCCTTGTCCTATATTTCCTTGTTCTAGGTCTCCTATCTCATTCTCATGAATGATATTTCCAAACTCATCGGTCCTATCTGGTTGGTTGGTAACCACATACATGGTTCCTTCCTTATCAATGTATGAACCCTCTTCGAACTTGACCACCGGGTGTTCAAGTCCAAAGGATTGATCTGGATTTTTGAGTTGGACCACTGATCGCCTTAGACCATCCTCATAGATGCGAGCACCTAATTGGTTGGTCCGAATATATTCCAACTGTGTCTTATAGGGACCTTCCGATGTTTGTAGATGGGAAGTCCCTGAGCCACCTGCAGGTTTTCCCATGCTAAAAGACATTTCTGAATCACTTGTGTCTGAACTTAGTAAAAGATCACCACTTAGTTGTTGTGTCCAAGACTTGGATGTATGGTTGACACTAGCCTCAGAAGATCTAATGCTTTGTTTATCCTTGGCTAAGTGTCTACCAGATCTCAGGTTCATAAGCTTTAGTCAAGAGTCCAAATTTTCCCTTTGGTATGGTTCAAAATTCTTTAGAGCCCCCTTGGTTCCCTAGTCCCACCTGAGGGTCAACTTCAAATTAGCCTATCTCAAAATCAACACATTATTCTTAAAAAAAACAGTTGAGATCGTGTAGGATTTGAAACGAGCTTTCCAACAAGCTATAGAGCTCAAAAAATGGACTTTGGATGAGAAAGTTATGTCAAATCAGACTCCTGGGGGTCAAAACAGGCAAACAGGACCTTTGGAGAAAATCGCGATTTTGTGAACTTTCTGAAAATCGCGATGCTGTGAAGTCAAAAAAATCGCAATGTTGAGCACAAAATCGTGTTTTTGAAAATCGCGATTTTGAGCAGAAAATCGTGATTTGAAAATCGCGATGTTGATCACAAAATCGTGTTTTTGAAAATCGCGATTTTGAGCAGAAAATCGTGATTTGAAAATCGCGATGTTGATCACAAAATCGTGTTTTTGAAAATCGCGATTTTGAGCAGAAAATCGTGATTTGAAAATCGCGATGTTGATCACAAAATCGTGTTTTTGAAAATCGCGATGTTGATCACAAAATCGTGTTTCTGAAAATCGCGATGTTGATCACAAAATCGTGTTTCTGAAAATCGTGATTTTGATCACAAAATCGTGTTTCTGAAAATCGCGATTTTGATCACAAAATCGTGTTTCTGAAAATCGCGATGTTGATCACAAAATCGTGTTTTAGAGAATCGTGATTTTGACTCAGAGAATCGTGATTCACAAAATCGTGTTTTTGACTGAAAATCGTGTTTTCTCAGAGTCGTGTTTTTGACATGAAAATCGCGATTTTGTCATAGAGAATCGTGTTTTTCTCAAAATCGTATTTTTCGCTGAAAATCGTGATTTGTGAGAATCACGATTTTGAGCAGAAAGTCGTGTTTTTCACAAAATCGTGTTTTTGCTGAAAATCGTGATTAGTGAGAATCGCGATTTTGAGCAGAGAATCATGTTTTTTGAGAATCGCGATTTTGAGCAGAGAATCGTGTTTTTTTTGAGAAAAAACACAGAATCGCGATTCTTTTCAACCAACTTTTAGGCGGGAAAACTGAAAATCGTGATTTTTCAAAAATTTTTGAATTTTCACAGAATCGCGATTTTCATCACAGAATCGCGTTTTTTGGCGGGAAATTCAAATTTATGAGGGCCGGCTATGGCGAGCTCCGTATGAGCAGAAAATCATGAAAAAAAACACAGCGCTTGCTCTCCCTTGCACCTCCTAACTCCTTCCCACACAATAATGCATGAAAAATGGTATGAAAATGGTGAAAATGCACTAAAAAACAAGAAATTTCTATGAAGAAGAAGATGGAAGAAGGTGGAGATGATGATGATGATGAAGATGAAGAGGAAAAAACAGAAAATGAACTGAAATGACAGTTTTTTTTTACCTTCCAACGTCGCAAATCTACGATCTTACCATCACAACGCTCGTCCTCGAAGCACTCTCCCCGGCAACGGCGCCAAAATTTGGTGTAGCTCAAGCGTAAGTACCACCTCCTTTACTTGTCAATCCGCGGAGACGTGAGGACCGGTATGAAGACCACGAGCAAGTGAAGGCACAAGTGCGTGAGTGAAAGCACACAAACATGCACACACATACACACACACGCGCACAAAGTAAGATCAAAGAGAGGAACAATGGAAAGCTTAGATTGCAAAAGAGTTCTCTTACAAAAGTTCTATTCTCTAACAAGCTAACCTCAAAAATGAGCTCTCTAGCTCTTTTTATAGTTTTTGACTAGTTTTGGCCCTGTCCAGACCTAGTGTCCGGCCTAGTTAAAAATTAGGTTCCAGGGCTTATTTGAGGGCTCAAACGAAGTCTAAAAATTATGAAAATTGGTACGATGGTACTTCTAATACTCCTGAAGCTCGAGGACTCCTCGGCTTGAACAAAATGGAGTTACTAAAAATAAATAATGGTATTTACAATGGTTTTTAGTGATGAAAATCACTATTTTTGTAGGGGATTCTTCTGAAAATTTGACATACACTTCTTGGAGCTCCCTACTTGCTCCCTACTTGCTCCCTTTCCTTGTGTGTCCACCTTTTGATGTTCTTCCATGCTTTCTCCTTGACTTTGAGCTTCAACAATCACCTTCATAGAGTCCTTCTTGGGTACGAAGTCCCATGTGTCACTCTCCTTGAGAGCTTCTATTTCTTCATCCATAGCTCCTTTCCATTCTGGTTTGGTGATTGCTTCTTCATATGTACCTGGTTCTTCATTCAACGAATCCTTTGCAAGATATACAGAATGCTTGGTTACAAGAGAAGTATCATACCCATATCTGATAGGCTTCTTACTTTCTCTCTGAGATCTCCTCATTGCTTGAGTTGAGGATTCTGGTATATCCTCTAGCTTCTTCATTTTCATCTTCCCTTTGGACTTCCATGCCTTAAATTCCTCAAGGTTAATTGTGTCATCATCATCTGAGCTTGAGTCTTCTTTCTGGATTGGTTCCTCCTTGGTGAGCTTTGGGAAATCTTCTTCCATATCATAGGGTAGACTAACCTTCCTGCATTCATTCTCATACCATGAGTCATTCTCATCAAAGATGACATCTCTGCTTACCTTGAAGCCTTTGTTTGTTGGGTTGTAGAATCTGTACCCTTTTTGGTTCAAATCATAACCAATGAAGATACATTTTTCAGCTTTAGGGTCTAGCTTTCCCCTAACCTGTGAGGGAATATGCACATATGCTACACAACCAAAAATTTTGCAATGATCCAATGATGGTCTCTTACCATGCCAAGCTTCATAAGGTGTCATGCCATCAAGAGACTTTGATGGCAACCTGTTGATGAGGTAGGTGGCAGTAGATACACTCTCTGCCCAAAGATAATTTGGTAACTTCTTTTCATTAAGCATAGACCTAGCTGTTTCTACAATGAGTCTATTCCTTCTTTCAGCTACCCCATTTTGTTCAGGTGAGTACCTTGTAGTTATCTCCCTTTTGATGCCTCTTTCCCGCAAGAAATCTTCAAACTCATTGGAGAAGTATTCTCCTCCTCCATCTGACCTTAGCCTCTTCAAGTTTCTTCCTGTTTGGTTTTCAACAAGTGCAAGATACCTCTTGAAACAATTAAACACTTCATCTTTATGCTTCATAAAGTATAAGACAGTCCATCTGCTATAATCATCAATGAAGGACACATAGTACCTTGATCCTGAAATGGAGGTATCCTTGCTAGGTCCCCAAACATCTGTGTGTACCAAGTCTAGGTAGTCTTCATGCATGAAACCTTTCCTTGAGTAGGGCAACCTGTGAGACTTACCAAACTGACAAGCACCACACTTGTAAATCATGTGTTGCTTGGACACATTAGGTATCCCAAGCACACATTGATCCCTGCACATTTGCTTTAGGGTTCTTTCACCTATGTGACCTAACCTCTTGCGCCATATTTCTAACTCTGAAAGTGTTTGATCCTTGTAATTGTATAAAGCAATGTTTTTGGTGTCTTCTAGCTCAAAAGTAAATAATCTACCTGATTTCTCTCCCTTGGCTATCCTTCTGAATCCATGTCTTGGGTCCTCTACATATGCTCCATGTTGAGTGAACCTGACCTGCAAACCTTTCTCCACAATCTGACCAACACTCATTAGGTTCTTGGTAATGGTTGGTACATAAAGTACCCTCCTCAATAGGTTCTGGTTCCCATCACAAGTTTTCACATTTCCAATCTTTACAACAGAATGTTTAGTATCATCACGTGTCTGTACCTGATGTTTGCCCTTGGGTTCTTCCAAATCAGAGAGTAGTGCCATATTACCAGCTACATGGTTAGAACACCCTGAATCAATATAAAATAAATGATCATCATTTGTACCTGCCTTGGAGGTCATATTCATGATCAATAGGGAGTCGTCTTGCTCCTCTGTGTAGTTGTTGTAATCCCTTCTATTTCTGAATCCACCTTGGTAGTTACTATTGTGGTTGTGGTTGTAATTGTTGTTGTACTGATTGTTGTATCCATTGTAGCCTTGGTGTTGGTTGAATCTACCTCTACCTTGAGAGTATCCACCTCTTTGATAGCCTCTTCCTCTCTGATTCTTATAATTTCTGTAGCACTCATCTGTGGTATGGTTAGACAATCCACAAATGTTGCATGGTGATGAGTTGTAGGGTCTCGCCCTACCTTGCTTACCTCCTCTGCCCCTGCCTCTTGAAGATCTACCTCTCCCTGCATAATTAGCTTGGGAGGTAGAGCCTTCTTCTTCTTGCTTCTTCCCTATACCTTTATCCTTAACTTTCTTATCAGTATATAGAGCAGAGGGGTTATTACCTTTTGATTGATCTCCAGCCTTTGTAAACTTTGCTTCATGTGTGAATAGTTGGCCCATGAGAGTTGTGAGATCTGGGGTATGCATGTCCATGTAGAGATCCATTGCAGTGGTGAAGCTCTCCCACTTATCATCTGCCTTTAGTCCATTGGCTACTTGCCTTACTATTTTTTCCTCTTCAATCTTCTCTCCAATGCTTGCTAATTGGTCTGCCACATCCTTGATCTTGGTCACAAATTCTGAGACTGATTGCTTTGGTTGCTTCCTAAGGGTTGTGAATTCAATCCACAATTGATTCTTTCTGGCTCTTGTGTTAGAAGAAAAGTATGATGACAAGGTTTCCCAAGTCTCTTTGGAAGTCTTACAATTCCTTATGTGAGGTAAAAGGAAATCAGATATAGAGTTAAGAAGATAAGAGCTTGCCAAAGCATCTTTTGCACACCATGTGTTGAGCCTCTCTTGTTCATCCTTGGTGGGTAGTCCTCTAGCTTTGAATGAGAGCGATTCCTCATCTCCTGAGATGAATCCAAATAAGCTTCTTCCTTGTAGATAGGTCTTCATCCTTAGAGACCAAGCTTGGTAATTGTTCCTGTCCAATTTGTCAATAAATGAAGGAAAACCATCTCCCATGTTACCTTATTTGCTCTGATACCACTGTTGGGAGAAATGGTTGGATGCACTCAGAAGATTGAGTAGATGCTGCTAATCCTGCTTTGCACCAGCCCTCTTTGACTCCAGATATGCTTAGTAGACTCCTTGAGCTTTCAAATGATACCAAAATATTCTATATGTACTTTGGAAATGATTTCACTAATGATTAGATCAAAACAGATGAGTTTGCACTTCACTAGTCTTGAAAAACTTTCTATTTTGATCTTGATACCTGCTCAGTCTTTCACTCAGTATGACCAGCACACTTACAATTGGAGAAATTCCTCCTAGAGTTATTCAATTAGCTTAACAAGCTACCATTTTCAAGTGAAATGAATCAAATTGATAAACTATGCACAGAGAAATAACTTTAGCAAGTTTATGATCACTCCCGACTTTTTAGGAACTCTGCAGAAAAATACCAGAGACCACTTCGAGCAGGATTTCTCCGAGATGGCTGATCCAATGACCTTCAAATTTTGTAGGCATGTAGTATGCTTGGCGCTGGTTCTAACAAGATTTGAATCACTTGATTTGGTTGAGTAGATCCTGAGATATGACCTGTTGAAGTTGACAGACTTGGAGGTAGACAACTCAGAGAACACAAAAGTAATGAATGTAACTCTTTCTATTAATTCACATGAATGTACAATCTCATTGGCTTGATAGATGTAGCCTAATGAGTTGGAAATGTGTAGGCTATGGTGTAGCACTTACACACTCAATGATCACAGATGTTAGCTTCGGGAATGGTGCTTGACAACCGCGACTTTTGACTTACACTTTTTATAGGAGTTAAGTTGAATTTGACTTTGAATTCAAATTCAAATCTCCAATGATCACTCCACTAAATGTAGGGAGATATTCTCTCCATTAATCAACTACCTTTTCCACGAATCTATCAAGTAGGTGTATCTATAAGATTCCAAGTGATTTAGACTTTTACAAGAAGTAAAATGGTAAGAACTTATAAGCATAAGTTCCTATGACTCTTGCTTCATGTAGAGATATCCTTCAAGGGTTCCAAGCCAAAGGTGAAGGCTTGAATTGCACCAACATAAGTGGCAGTGGAACCACTCTTTGCCCATAGATAGTTAGGTAACCTTTTCTCATTAAGCATAGATCTAGTCATCTCAACAATTAATCTATTTCTTCTCTCAGCTACCCCATTCTCTTCAGGAGAATACCTTGTGGTTATCTCTCTTTTGATGCCTCTGTCCTGCAAGAAGTTTTCAAATTCATTGGAGAGGTACTCACCTCCTCCATCTGACCTTAGCCTCTTCAAATTCCCTCATGTCTGGTTTTCAACCAATGCAAGATATTTTTTAAAGCAATTAAATACCTCATCCTTGTGCTTCATAAAGTACAATACAGTCCATCTGCTATAATCATCAATGAAAGATACATAGTACCTTGAACCTGAGACTGAAGGGTCTTTGCTTGGTCCCCATACATCTGTGTGGACAAGCTCTAGGTAGTCTTCATGCATCTATCCTTTCCTTGAGAAGGGTAACCTATGAGACTTCCCAAATTGACAAGCACCACACTTATAAATCATATGTTGCTTGGATACACTAGGTATCCCAAGCACACATTGGTCCCTCCACATTTGTTTCAAGGTTCTTTCTCCTATTTGCCCTAAGCTTTTGTGCCAAATCTCAAGCTCTGAAGGTGTCTGATCTTTATAAATGTATAGTGCAATGTTCTTTGTATCTTCTAACTCAAAAGTGAAAAGTCTACCTGATTTCTCTCCTTTAGCAATCCTCTTAAACCCATGTCTTGGATCCTCCACATATGCTCCATATTGGTTGAATCTAACCTACAAACCTTTCTCCACAATCTGACCAACACTCATCAAATTTTTGGTAATGGTTGATACATAGAGTACCCTGCTCAACAAATTCTGATTTCCATCACAAGTCTTAACATTTCCAACTTTAACTACAGAATGCTTTGTGGCATCACCTGTTTGGACTTGATGCTTACCTTTTGGTTCCTCAAGATCAGAGAGTACTGCTACATTGCCAGCCACATGATTTGAACATCCTGAGTCAATGTAGAATAGGTGGTCATCATTTGTATCTGATTTGGAAGTCATGTTCATGATTAGAAGAGAGTCATCTTGCTCCTCTGTGTAGGTGTTGTAATCCTTCCTGGATTTGAAACATCCTTGGTAGTTTCCATTGTAATTATTATTGTAGTTGTTGTATTTATTGTTGTAGCCTTGGTGATGGTTGAATCTACCTCTTGACTGTGAGTAGCCACCTCTTTGATATCCTCTTCCTCTCTGATTCTTGTAATTCCTGAAACACTCCTCTATAGTATGATTTGATAGACCACAAATGTTGCATGGTGAGGAGTTATAAGATCTCCCCCTACCTGGCTTACCTCCTCTGCCCCTTCCTCCTGATGATCTACCGAGTTATTACCTTTGGATGTATCTCCATTTTTGTTGAGCTTTGCTTCATGAGTAAACAATTGTCCTATGAGAGTTGTAAGATCTGGAGTGTGCATGTCCATGTAAAGATCCGTAAGTGTGGTGAAGCTTTCCCATTTGTCATCAGCCTTGATCCCATTGATTACTTGCCTTATTGCTTAGGTTGTTTCCTTAATGTTGTGAATTCAATACACAACTGATTTTTTCTAGCCCTTGTGTTGGAGGAAAAATATGATGACAAGATTTCCCAAGTCTCTTGGGATGTCTTACAATTTCTTATATGTGGCAAAAGAAAATGAGATATATAGTTGAGTAAATAAGACCTTGCCAATGCATCCTTAGCACACCATGTGTTGAGCCTTTCATGTTCTTCCTTGGTTGGTAATCCTCTTGTTTTGAATGAGGGCAATTCCTCATCTGCTGAGATGTATCCATAGAGACTCCTTCCTTGTAGGTAGTTCTTCATCCTTAGAGACCATGCTTGATAGTTTTTCCTGTCCAATTTATCAATGAATGAAGGAAAACCATCTCCCATTTTACCTTAGTTTGCTCTAATACCACTATTGGGAAAGATGGATGGATGCACTAGGAGACTGAGTAGGTATTGCTAAGCCTACTTTGTACCAGCCCTCTTTTGCTTTAGAGCTGATACCTAGACCTCCTTAGCTTTCCAATGACACCATAAAATGTCCTATGTACTTTGGAAATGATGTGTGTAATGATTGAATCAAAACAGATAACTTTGGAAGTCACAAACTCAAGAAAACCTTATATTTATGTCTTGACACTTGCTCGGTATTTTGCTTAGTATGACCAGCACAGTAGGAATTGGAAAAATTACTTTTAGGGGTATCTAATTAGCATAGTGAGCTACATATTCCAAGTGGAATGATGTAAAATAATAAACTATGCTAAGAGAAATCAATTTAGCAAGTTAAGCTATACCCCCGACTTTTTAGGATTGTAGCAGAAAATGACTAGAGATCACCTGGACACAGATTTCTCCAAAATGGATAAATAGAATGTCTTCAAACTTTGACAGTGTGTAGACTACCTCAAGCTGAATCCAACAAGCTTTGAATAACTGAATTTGGTGAAGAATTGACCGAGATATGCCCTTGACAAGTTGACAGACTTTTGAGGAGACTAACAGAGAACTCAGAGATGGACAATGTGAATGTATGTATTAATGAACATTTGTATGCAACTCCATTGGCATGAATATCATTTCCAAATGGTGTAGAGAGGTGTGGCCTAGATTGTAGACCTCACACACACTCAAAAACCAGTAATGCTAGGATCGGGAGTGCTCACTCTTACACGCGACTTTTCATGTCCATTTTTATAAGAGATGGGTAAAAGTTTGAATTCAAATTCAAACTTTTGGCTCCCTATGATCAAGCTCCTAAATGGTTGGAGGTATTCTTTCAATCAAACAACTAATTTTCCACGAATCCTTTTGGTAGGTGATTACAAGAGATTCCAAGTCAATTTGACTTTTACAATGAGGTAAAGTGGTAATTAACCACTAGCATATGTTCCTATGTTTCTTCATGTATGTATAAACTTCAATGCATCCTTTGTGCCAAATGTGTAGGCTTGTAATTTACACCAACAAGTAGGACTAATCAATGGAAATGGTTGGAAATCATGCCGCATATACAAAGTAAGGATTTGACCTTTAAATTCAAAGTTAAAGGTGTATCTAAGGTAGTCAATATGTGGGTTATAATGATGACAAAAAGGCATATAGAGTATAACATCCTAAGATTGCAAAGGTGCAATGTACATCTAAATATGAGTCTATGCTAATCATAACATCTTGCACTTCCTGTGTTACATTATAACGACTACCGTGAAATGTAGATTTCAATTTATAGAAGAAAGAAATGTTTTTAGCAAATAAATGTGAAATGAGATCATGTGAACTACCATCATCATGTAAAATATTTAAACAACTTGTTATTGATACTACGCTGCATGAAAATGCAACACTGAATTAAGATATCATTACCCAAGGTACTTAAGTCCATCTCCAATGCTTTCTCTATCAAAATAATAGAAATTTCTTCGTTATGGACCTCCATGTTATGCAATTGAGCTACAGCTCATTTCATGTGAAGAGGTCAGAGCACTTTATTTTTGTAAATCTAGGTTTATCACGATTCCAAGAAGTGATATGTGGTCGTTTCTACTGGGCATCCACTGTTGAAGTTTGTAGGGTAGGTGGTTTTGTAGGTTGGAGAGATGAAGCAATAGATGGAATTGAGAAATTTGGTTGTGGAGGATAAGGAAAACTAGAGTAAGATGGGGCATTAAAATTATGCTTCATAGGAAATGTGGGTTTAACAAAATGTTTTTGTGGACTAAAATTCCTTCTCTACATCATAGGCAAAAGAGAAAACCTGTTTGAGGGTTGTAGGTCATAAAGTGTGAAGCTTAGCTTGATTCCTAACTCCAAATCATCTTTGTATTTCCAGTGCAAGCTATCCTCCAATACATCTTCAAGCATTCAATCAATAATGACTTTTCCAAAACGGCTCTGTGTAGTTAGTGATCATGTCATTCTCCTTCCATATAAAGGTCCTCCATGCACATCGAGCATGTAGATGATATTGAGGAGGAAGAAAGGAATCATTCACTTTATCTTGGAAAGCCTTCTGTGTTGTTTGACAATGTGTACTATGGTGCATGACATTCCATGAGAGCTAAGCTTTTCCTACTTAATAGTTGGTGGCCAATTTTGCTTTTTCACTTTCAGCATATTTCTCATTAGTATAAAAATCTTCAAACTATGAGAACCATAAAGAACTAAAGGGACATCCTTACGGCCATCAAACAGTAGAAACTAGTAATTTTTAACACCAACCTTGGAATGTGTGCCATACAATTGGGCACACACAATAGATTTTACCACCCTTGTAAGGTTATCTTCATGAGACTGCATCTTCTGGAGTACTTCATCACGTTGTCAGATCTAGTTCGGAGCACCTCAAAGTTTGTGTCACAAGAGCTCAAGCTATTTCTCAAGTGTTACCTTGGGTAAAGGTGAGTCAATGAAATCCTCGATGGTGTTCGTAGGGTCCATGATTATGTAGAGAAAAGAAACCCTCTTTCTAGATATGTAAAAACAATTTTTGAGATTGCTTGAATTAAAATGCAAAAGGAAGGGTTGTTCTTAGGATTTGAAAAAAGTAAGAAAGGGATGAAATTTGTGATAAATATAGGAAAAGAGAACCAAAGTGATAACACAAAGAGATAGTGTAGTGATAAAACACTTCCCTTCTGTGAGTGAGGTTGTGGGTTCAAATCCTCCCACCTTGGTGAATATAAAACTCCTTATTGCCACTCATAAGTTAAAATTTGTTCACACATAGACAACAACTGCCAACAGTTGCAAAAGGAGCCCTAGGTGCCAAAGATGCCAAAGTAATGCCTTAGTTATGTGTTAAGTTAAGCCTAAGTTATATGCCTTAGTCGAGGCCTTGGAGTAAGTCAAAGCAGTAAACATAGGTGTAAATATAGGTGTAAACAGAGGTTCAGGTTTTGGAAGTAGAACAAAAACAGAAACCAAACACTAAAACTAAAACTGAAATAGAAAAAGAAACCAAAAACTAAAGCTTACACAGAAACAGAAAAAAAATCAAGAGACGAAATCAGAATGGAAATCAGAATTAGATCACAAACAAAGAATAGTGAAACTAAGATCGATTGCCAAAACAAACAAAAACAGACCCCTCCATAGTGATACACATAGGAATCTAATATCACTATTATCAAGATCTTGCTCATGTGTAGACAAAGGCTACGGATGCTGGAAACACATAGCAAAAGAGACATGCTAGGAGATGCGATAAAATGCAGTATTGGGTGCAATCTCCCTCCATACAGTCTATTTTGATGATCCAGAGAGTGCATGTACTTATAGGAATTTTTTATTATGTCCAACTTCTAGTTACATGTGAGTGGATTCAAAAAGAATGCGCGAAAGTAAAACTTGGTAACTTTTGCAGAAAGCCTTTGCTTTTAATATCAAGCATTGCGGTTTACAATGACCCTTATTCTAACCACTATTTTACTAACTATTTCGAAAAATAGTACCCTTTATGTGAGTTTATTTACAACTATATAAATTATAAATCAAATTATTGATATCTGCCCTTTCATGTCCTCATGAACCTTGAGCTGCTATATCAAAAACACCAAAACAGATTAATACATTAATAAATTAACACTCCAACAATTCCTTGTTCAACACATTCCATAACTCATAACAATCTATGTGTTTGGTTCTTGCATGGAAAATAGGGTTCATTTCTAGATCCATGGAACTTACATTATCTCCAAATGTGTGAGGTTTAGAGCTCACAAGTCCCAAATCAGTATATTGCCTCTCGACTTTCTATGATTGAACCTTTGTACTTTGCTTCAGTAGAGGATAAAGAAATTTTTTAAATCTTCTTGGAACTCCATAACACTATCACTTTCATTGATGAAGACTTGGGAACTAATTCCCAAGTATTTTTTTCCTCAAGATATTCAATTTCTTCTTCCATTGCATGCTTCCACTCTAATTTCTTCTTTGCTTCCTCAAATGTTGAGGATTCTTCTTGATTTATTTCAAACCCATACCTCTCTAGTTTTCTTTTCTCTCTCATGGACCTCCTTAGGCCATGATGTGATGATTCTACCTCTTGTACAAGTTCCTACATTTTAGCTCTACCTTTAGACTTCCACATTTTGAGTTTTTAAATTTGATTTTCTTCATCATCTTTTGAAGTAGCCTGCTCTTGACAAGTTTTGGAAAATTTTTCTGGGACATCATAACATAAGTTGATCTTATTTCGTGAATGTTCATACCAAGAACTATTCTCATCAAAAAATACATCCCTACTCACCAAGAATCCTTTGGTTGTTGGGTTATATAATCTGTAGCACGTTTGGTTGTTGTCATATCCCATGAATATGCACCTTTCTGCTTTTGGATTCATCTTCCCTCTAACCTATGAAGGAGCATGAGCATAAGCAATACATCAAAAAATCTTACAATGATCCAAGCTTGGTCTTCTTCCATTCTAAGCCTCATGTGTTGTCACGCCATCAGGTGATTTTTAAGTTAGCCTATTAAGCAAATAAGTTGGTATTGGTACAACCTCAACCCATAAATAATTTGGTAAGTTCTTCTCATGTAGCATAGATATTGTAGCTTCAAAAATTATGCTATTCCTTCTCTGTGGCACTCCATTTTGCTTAGAAGTGTACCTTGTAGAAATCGCTCTTTTGATTCCCCTCTCTTGAAGAAAATATTCAAATTCATGGGAGATGTACCCTCCCCCTCCATTTGACCTTAGTATTTTTAATGTTTTACCTCTTTGGTTCTCCACAAGAGCTAAATATCTTTTGAAGCACAAAAATACTTCATATTTGTGTTTCATAAAGCATAGTATAGTCCACCGACTGCAATCATCAATGAAGGAGAAATAATACCTTGATCCAAATATTGAAGCATCCTTGCTAGGTCCCCATACATCTATATAAACCAAATCCAAGAGATCTCCATGTATATATTCTTTCTTCATGAATGGTAACCTATAAGAATTTCCAAATTAACATGCACTACACTTATAAATCATATGTTCTTTTGACAAGTTAGGGAGTCCAAGTACACTTTGTTCCTTGTAGATTTTATTTAATGATCGTTTACCAACATGTGCTAACCTTTTGTGCCATACTTCCAATTTTCTGAGTGTTTGACTACCATAATTAAAGAGAGCAATGTTTATGGTTTCTTGTAATTCAAATGTGAACAACCTACTTGTCTTTTGTCCCTTTGCAATTCTCTTGAATCATTGACTTGGATCTTCAACAAAGGCTCCTCCTTTTGTGAACCTAACTTGTAGGCCCTTCTGCACAATTTGTCCTACACTTGTCAAGTTCTTTGTGATGGCAGGGATATAGAGTACCTTGCGAAGTAGGTTGATATTTCCATCAAGTTCTTTTACATTTCCTATCTTCTCGAGCAGATGCCTCATATCATCACGTGTTTACACTTCATGCTTCTTCCTTGGATCTTCTAAATCTGATAGGAGGGCCACATTTCTTGGAGCATGATTGGAACAACCTGAATCTATGTAGAAAACATGCTCATAAGGTTTACCTTGAGGCATTGCCATATTCATTATTAGTAATGAGTCCTCTTGATTTGAGTCTTTTGTGTGGTAGTTGAAGTTTCATCTTCCTCTATTGCTTCCTTGATAGTTTGAATGGTTGTGGTATCTATTAAACAGTGCTCCAAGGATGCCTCTAGCCTCTGTGTGCTCAATTTCTCTTGCTCTACTTGTGTAGATTGGCCTTTATTCTCGAAACTTGGCATAAATTCATCTCTATCTACATTGTTGGTGCATTTCAAGCCTTCACACTTGGCTTGGAACCTTGGAAATGGAGTGTTGAAACCTTGGAAATTTAATTCACTTGGAGAAAGGATCATGTGAACTTATGCTTATAAGTTCTTACTTCTTTACCCATTGTAAAAGTCTATATGACTTGGCATTTACATGTAATCACATCTACTTGATAGATTCGTGGAAAAATTGGAGCTTGTGATTGAGAGAATATCTCCCTACTTTTAGAGGAGAGATTCTAGGGAGCCTTGATTTGAATTTCAAATTCAAATGATCACTTAACTCATATAAAAGTGAAGATCAAGAACTCGCGGTTAGTCTGGTCACTTCAGCTCACTCCCCGAGACATTTCATTATTGTAACTCATTGTGTGTGAGTGCTACTTCATAGCCTACACCACAATACCTCATTTAGCTATGCTTGTCAAGCTAATGAGATTGTACAAACACATTAATCAATAGAAGTATACACATTCACTATCTCTGTTATCTCTGAGTTTTCTACTCCAAGTCTGTCAACGTCAAAGGAGCATATCTTAGGATCTACTGAACCAAATCAAGTGATTCAAAGCACATTGGAACCAGCTCCAAGTCTACTATACACCTACAAAGTTTCAAATTAATTGGATCAGCCATCTCGGAGAAATCTCGATCGAAGTGCACATTGGTCTATGTCTGCAGAGTTCCTAAAAAGTCGGGGGTACATAGATTTTTGCTAAATCAATTTCTCTGGATGTGGTTTATCATTTCCTTTCATTCCACTTGCAAATGGTAGCTTATTAAGGTACTTTAATTCCCCCAAAAGGAATTGTTTCAATTGCAAGTGTGCTGGTCACACTGAGTGAAAGACTGAGCAGGTGTCATTATAGAAATAGCAAGTTTTCTAGAATTTGTGAAGTGCAAAGTTGTCTGTTTTGATTTGGTCATTACACATATCATTTGCAAAGTACATATATGCTTTCTTGGTATCATTTGGAAGCTCAAGGTGTGTACCAAGCATATCTGGAATCAAAGGAGGGCAGGTGTGAAGCAGGTATAGCAGCACCAACTCAATCTCTTGAGTGCATCCTACCATCACTCCCAACAGTGGTATCAGAGCAAATAAGGTAAACATGGGAGATGGTTTTCCTTCATTCATTGACAAATTGGACAGGAACAATTACCAAGCTTGGTCTCTAAGGATGAAGACCTATCTACAAGGAAGGAGCTTATTTGGATACATATAAGGAGATGAGGAATTGCCCTCATTCAAAACTAGAGGACTACCAACCAAGGATGAACATGAGAGGCTCAACCAATGGTGTGCAAAAGATGCTCTCGCAAGGTCTTACCTTCTTAACTCTATATCTGACTTTCTTTTACCTCATGTAAGGAATTGTAAGACTTCCCAAGAGACTTGGGAAACCTTGTCAAACTACTTTTCTTCCAACACAAGGGCCAGGAAGAATCAACTGTGGATTGAATTCACAACCCTTAGAAAGCAGCCCAAGCAATCACTCTCAGAATATGTGACAAAGATTAAAGATGTGGCAGACCAATTAGCAAGCATTGGAGAGGAGATTGAAGAGGAACAAATAGTCAGGCAAGTAACAAATGGACTCAAGGCAGATGATAAGTGGGAAAGTTTCACCACTACAATGGACCTCTATATGGACATGCATACCCCAGATCTCACAACACTCATGGGCCAACTATTCACACATGAAGCAAAGTTTACAAAGGCAGGAGATCAGTCAAAAGGTAACAACCCCTCTGCTCTCTATACTAATAAGAAAGTTAAGGATAAAGGTAAAGGGAAGAAACAGGATGAAGAAGGCTCTACCTCTCAAGCTAATTATGCAGGGAGAGGTAGATCATCTAGAGGAAGAGGCAGAGGAGGTAAGTCAGGTAGGGGGAGACACTACAACTCATCACCATGCAACATTTGTGGACTGTCCAATCATACCACAGATGAATGCTACAAGAACTACAAGAATCAGAGAGGAAGAGGCTACTCAAGAGGTGGATACTCTCAAGGGAGAGGCATATTCAACCAACATCAAAGCTACAATGGATACAACAATCAATACAACAACAATTACAACCACAACCACAATGGTAACTACCAAGGTGGATTCAGAAACAGAAGGGATTACAACAATTATACAGAGGAGCAAGATGACTCCTTATTGATCATGAATATGACCTCCAAGGCAGGTACAAATGATGATCATTTATTTTATGTTGACTCAGGATGTTCTAACCATGTAGCTGGCAATGTGGCACTACTTTCTGATTTGGAAGAACCCAAGGGCAAACATCAGGTACAAACAGGTGATGATACTAAACATTGTGTTGTTAAGATTGGAAATGTGAAGACATGTGATGGTAACGAGAACCTATTGAGTAGGGTACTCTATGTACCAACCATCACCAAGAATCTAATGAGTGTTGGTCAGATTGTGGAGAAAGGTTTGCAGGTCAGATTCACACAACATGGAGCATATGTGGAGGACCCAAGTCATGGATTCAGAAAGATAGCCAAGGGAGAAAAATCAGGTAGATTGTTTACTTTTGAGCTAGAAGACACCAAGAACATTGCTTTGTATAATTACAAGGATCAAACACTTTCAGAATTAGAGATATGGCACAAGAGGTTAGGTCACATAGGTGAAAGAACCCTAAAGCAAATGTGCAGGGATCAATGTGTGCTTGGGATACCTAATGTGTCCAAGCAACACATGATTTACAAGTGTGGAGCATGTCAGTTTGGTAAGTCTCACAGGTTGCCCTATTCAAGGAAAGGTTTCATGCATGAAGACTACCTAGACTTGGTACACACAGATGTTTGGGGACCTAGCAAGGACCCTTCCATTTCACGTTCAAGGTATTATGTGTCCTTCATTGATGATTATAGCAGATGGACCATCTTATACTTTATGAAGCATAAAGATGAAGTGTTTAATTGTTTCAAGAGGTATCTTGCACTTGTTGAAAATCAAACAGGAAGAAGCTTGAAGAGGCTAAGGTCAGATGGTGGAGGAGAATACTTCTCCAATGAGTTTGAAGATTTCTTACACGAAAGAGGCATCAAAAGGGAGATCACTACAAGGTACTCACGTGAACAAAATGGGGTAGCGGAAAGAAGGAATAGACTCATTGTAGAAACAGCTAGGTCTATGCTTAATGAAAAGAAGTTGCCAAATTATCTTTGGGCAGAGAGTGTATCTACTGCCACCTATCTCATCAATAGCTTGCCATCCAAATCACTTGATGGCATGACACCATATGAAGCTTGGCATGGTAAGAGACCTTCTCTGGATCATTGCAAAATCTTTGGATGTGTAGCATATGTGCATATTCCCTCACAGGTAAGGGGAAAGCTAGACCCTAAAGCTGAAAAATGTATTTTCATTTGTTATGATTTGAACCAAAAGGGATACAGATTCTACAACCCAACAAACAAAGGCTTCAAGGTAAGCAGAGATGTCATTTTTGATGAGAATGACTCTTGGTATGAGAATGAATGCAGGAAGGTTAGTCTACCCTATGATATGGAAGAAGATTTTCCAAAGCTCACCAAGGAGGAACCAATCCAGAAAGATGAATCAAGCTCAGATGATGATGATACAATTAATCTTGAGGAGTTCAAGGCTTGGAAGTCCAAAGGAAAGATGAAGATGAAAAAGCTAGAGGATATACCAGAATCCTCAACTCAAGCAATTAGAAGATCTCAGAGAGAAAGCAAAAGACCTATCACATTTGGGTATGACACATCACTTGTAACTAAACATTCTGTATATCTTGCAAAGGATTTGTTGAATGAAGAACCAGGTACCTATGAAGAAGCAATTACCAAACCAGAATGGAAAGGAGTTATGGATGAAGAAATGGAAGCTCTCAAGGAAAGTGACACTTGGGACTTGGTACCCAAGAAAGACTCTATGAAGGTGATAGGATCCAGATGGATCTACAAGCTAAAGAGAAATTCTGATGGAACAATAAACAGGTACAAAGCTAGGTTGGTAGCCAAGGGTTTTGCACAAACCCAAGGCATTGATTATGAGGAGACATTTTCTCCGATGGCCAAGATGCCAACTATCAGAATATTGGTGAGTGTAGCTCCATCCAAAAATTGGAACATGTACCAATTAGATGTCAAGAATGCTTTCTTGAATGGATGGATATCTGAAGAAGTCTACATGTCACAACCACCTGGCTATGAAGACTCCAAGAAGGTAAATTATGTTTGTAAATTGAAGAAGGCTCTATATGGTTTGAAGTAGGCACCTAGAGCATGGAATTACAGGTTGACAACCTACCTCCAAGATCAAGGATTTGTGATGAGCAAAGCAGACACTTCTCTGTTTATAAAGAGAAGTAGTACAGAGGTAATCTACTTGTGTGTTTATGTTGATGACATCATCATTACAGGCAATGATGTCAATGGTATTAGACACATCAAAGGACAGATGATGAAGGAATTCAAGATCAATGATCTTGGATTATTGAAGTACTTCTTAGGTCTTGAGTTAGTCTACACCAACTCAGGTATATATATCACTCCAAAGAAGTATGTACAGGATATGGTCAAGAAGTTTGGTTTGCAGGATGCTAAAGTATCTACTACTCCAATGGAGGTCAACCTTAAGCTAAGTGCTCATGAAGGGGATGAAATACAAGACATTACAAGATATCAAAGTATGGTAGGTAGTTTGAACTATGCTACCTTGACAAGAATTGACATAGCATATGGAGTTAGTGTGCTAAGCCAATTCATGCACAAACCAAGGGTATCTCACCTAGAGGCAGCAAAGAAAATATTGAAGTACCTCAAAGGAACTCAGAACCATGGTTTGTACTTTCCATATACATCAGATATTGACATTAAGGTTTATTCAGATGCAGATTGGGCAGGATGCAAGGATGATAGGAGGAGCACATCAGGTTACATTTGTTTTGCAGGAGATAAGCCTATTTCTTGGTCAACCAAGAAACAACCTACAGTGGCATTGTCATCCACTGAAGCAGAGTATAGAGGGCTTGCCAATGCCACCCAAGAAGCTATCTGGTTGAAGCTTCTATACACAGAATTAGGCCTATATACAAGGCCACCAATCATATTTGGAGATAACACTAGCTCTCTTCACCTTGCAGCTAATCCAATATATCATGCCAGAACTAAACACATAGAGGTTCATTACCACTATGTGAGAGAGAAGTTACTAAGCAAAGAGATACAATTGACTTATGTGTCTACTAATATGCAATGTGCAGATTTGCTCACTAAAGCATTGGATGGAAACAAGTTATGCAGATTTAAATCCATGATTGGATTGTAGGATGTGATTGAAGACTAAAGATGAAGAAGATGAAGACTTAAGCCAAAGTGTTTGGCTTGAGGGGGAGCTGTTGGTGCATTTCAAGCCTTCACACTTGGCTTGGAACCTTGGAAATGGAGTGTTGAAACCTTGGAAATTTAATTCACTTGGAGAAAGGATCATGTGAACTTATGCTTATAAGTTCTTACTTCTTTACCCATTGTAAAAGTCTATATGACTTGGCATTTACATGTAATCACACCTACTTGATAGATTCGTGGAAAAATTGGAGCTTGTGATTGAGAGAATATCTCCCTACTTTTAGAGGAGAGATTCTAGGGAGCCTAGATTTGAATTTCAAATTCAAATGACACTTAACTCATATAAAAGTGAAGATCAAGAACTCCCGGTTAGTCTGGTCACTTCAGCTCACTCCCCGAGACATTTCATTATTGTAACTCATTGTGTGTGAGTGCTAATTCATAGCCTACACCACAATACCTCATTGAGCTATGCTTGTCAAGCTAATGAGATTGTACAAACACATTAATCAATAGAAGTATACACATTCACTATCTCTGTTATCTCTGAGTTTTCTACTCCAAGTCTATCAACTTCAGAGGAGCATATCTCAGGATCTTCTGAACCAAATCAAGTGATTCAAAGCACATTGGAACCAGCTCCAAGTCTACTATACACCTACAAAGTTTCAAATTAATTGGATTAGCCATCTCGGAGAAATCGCGATCGAAGTGCACACTGGTCTGTGTCTGGAGAGTTCCTAAAAAGTCGGGGGTACATAGATTTTTGCTAAATCAATTTCTCTGGATGTGGTTTATCATTTCCTTTCATTCCACTTGCAAATGGTAGCTTATTAAGGTACTTTAATTCCCCCAAAAGGAATTGTTTCAATTGCAAGTGTGCTGGTCACACTGAGTGAAAGACTGAGCAGGTGTCATTACAGAAATAGCAAGTTTTCTAGAATTTGTGAAGTGCAAAGTTGTCTGTTTTGATTTGGTCATTACACATATCATTTGCAAAGTACATATATGCTTTCTTGGTATCATTTGGAAGCTCAAGGTGTGTACCAAGCATATCTGGAATCAAAGGAGGGCTGGTGTGAAGCAAGTATAGCAGCACCAACTCAATCTCTTGAGTGCATCCTACCATCACTCCCAACATACATAACCATATAGATTCTTGTCTTGAAGATAAGCTTTTATCCTTAATGACCAGGCTGAGTAGTTACCTCTATCCAATTTTTCAATTGATAAAGGAAATCCATGTGCCATGTTGTCCAACCTTGCTTTGATACCTCTATGAAGAGAAGGATTTATACTTAATGAAGATGAAGTGTGGCTACCGAAATATTGAACTGAACTACACTAGCCAAATGAATTCCAAGGATATGTAGTGAGCCCTTTTAACTTGCCAAAGGATGTATTAGACACCCTATGTACCTTGGAAGATCACTTTCACAAATTTGAATCAAAACAAACTACTTTGACCAATAGTCAACATGAAGAGACTTTCTATTATGGTCATGTATGCTTCAATATTTCACTCAATGCTCATTCTCTGATTATAATTGACTAGAGAGATTTTAGAGAAATATAATAAGGAGGATTTGCAAGCTATTGGGAGTTACTTCATAAAAAATCATTAAGCATACTTAGGAAAATAAGTTTAGCAAATCAGGTATGCGATCTCGAACTTTCAGGAGGTAGAAGATAGAGAGAGGGGTGACTTCAAATGAATATAACGCATGATTTTGAACTCAAAATGTAATGAAATTTGAGGAGTATATAAAAGAATTAGAGAGCTAACTTTATGATGTTCAATCACTGAAAATGATGCACCATGCCTACAGAAATCATCTCTAGAGTATGACTAAAAAATTGAGAAGTGTAATAAAGTAAGTCTATGATCTAGGGATCCGATGGCTTCAGACAGATCTGAAATCGGATACCGTTTGGTCACTCGTCTGTAGGACCAAAGATCTCAAGAGTAGACTCAAGCATAAGTCATGTGCTCTCATATTCAAGTAATCCACTTAGCCTAGTGGTTAAGTCTCATGGTTGTGAAGGAAGAGGTCTTGGGTTCAACTCCCATGGGGAGCATGGGAAGAGAGTTTTGCCCAAAGAGCTCTAGAGCCTTCTAACTCAAGTTAACGTGAGTTAACTTGAGTCCAGTGGACTTAACTCAAGAGGTGAGTACAACAACCACTAGTGGACTCTAGTGGAAGGTACTAAAGTAGTGGTCGAGATCACTCCAGCCACTAATAGACTCTAGTGGTGGATATGAAAGGAGTGGAGGAGATTGCACATGCACTTGTGGACTCTAGTTACATTTGTGGTCCTCATTAGTTCAAGCAGCTATATATACAGGCATAAGGTTGGGAGGAGAGTCATTCATTCATGAGCATTTGCAGTCGTTACGCTGTTGCATTGGTACCTTATGCCTGTATATATAGCTGCTTGAACTAATGAGGACCACAAATGTAACTAGAGTCCACAAGTGCATGTGCAATCTCCTCCACTCCTTTCATATCCACCACTAGAGTCTATTAGTGGCTGGAGTGATCTCGACCACTACTTTAGTACCTTCCACTAGAGTCTACTAGTGGTTGTTGTACTCACCTCTTGAGTTAAGTCCACTGGACTCAAGTTAACGCTCAAGTTAGCTAAAGAAAACCTAAAGAAAGCTCAAGATCGTGCAAAGGCTTATGCCGATCCGAAGCGTAGAGATGTTAGTTTTCAGGTTGGTGATCAAGTTTATCTTCGTATTCCTGAAAGATCGGAAAAATTCAAGACTGGTCAATGTGCCAAGTTGTCACCTAGGTATTGCGGTCCTTTTCCAATCACCAAGAAAGTTGGTTTGTGGGCTTATGAACTACAACTTCCAGATGATAGTTGGATTCATCCAGTGTTCCATGTTAGTCGACTTAGGAAGAGTCTAACAGATTCAGATAATCTAGTTGGACAACAGGTTATACTTCCTATTCCAGTAAATGAAACAGTTCCTCATGAACCTGAAAGAATACTTCGCACACGAGATAAACGTACAAGAAGCCACTTGTATGAAGAGTGCTTAGTAAAATGGAAGGATGGAACTGAAGAAAATTCAACATGGGAAAAAGTTTCCACAATCCAACGACGTTTTCCAGCTTTCAAGTTTTAAGTTGGTCCCAACTAAAGAAGGTTTTTACTTTCAAGTTTTTAAGTAAATAACCTAATTGAATGAATGCATGTTCTTCAAGTTTTAGAACATGAGGCTCGGGGGTTGCCTACAGTATGTATATAGCTCTATTTTCGAGGACGAAAATCTTTTCCAAGGGGGGAAGAATGTAATAAAGTAAGTCTATGATCTAGGGATCCGATGGCTTCAGACAGATCTGAAATCGGATACCGTTTGGTCACTCGTCTGTAGGACCAAAGATCTCAAGAGTAGACTCAAGCATAAGTCATGTGCTCTCATATTCAAGTAATCCACTTAGCCTAGTGGTTAAGTCTCATGGTTGTGAAGGAAGAGGTCTTGGGTTCAACTCCCATGGGGAGCATGGGAAGAGAGTTTTGCCCAAAGAGCTCTAGAGCCTTCTAACTCAAGTTAACGTGAGTTAACTTGAGTCCAGTGGACTTAACTCAAGAGGTGAGTACAACAACCACTAGTGGACTCTAGTGGAAGGTACTAAAGTAGTGGTCGAGATCACTCCAGCCACTAATAGACTCTAGTGGTGGATATGAAAGGAGTGGAGGAGATTGCACATGCACTTGTGGACTCTAGTTACATTTGTGGTCCTCATTAGTTCAAGCAGCTATATATACAGGCATAAGGTTGGGAGGAGAGTCATTCATTCATGAGCATTTGCAGTCGTTACGCTGTTGCAAGAAGTATGGCATTGAACACTACATTCACATAGGCATGAAGATATGGTCACAAATGATCATGAAAAAACGTGTATATTGAATGTAAAGTACAATGGACTTACTAGTCAATGTGTGTGCGTTGAGATCACACTTTGATATGAATGAAGTTCAACTAATGGTGCTGCCAACTCCACGACTAAACCGTGTATATATAGTGATGATTAGAGCGAAGATTTGAATTTGAATATTACTCACCTAAAACAATTGTTCCAGATTTTAGTGATTGATTATCCAACTAATTCAATCACAAATTCTTCAATTTCTTTTCCTACTCATAAGATGGATTCAACCACTTTAGATTCTTTCACTTTTACATCAAGTAAAAGCTCAAAAGTTAGAAGGGTGAGCTCACAAGTGACCTCTTCAAGGCTTTAGCATTTTCTTCAAGTTTTTATGTCTTTTGTAAACTCAAGCCAACACTTAGGCTTGCCATGGACTTTTTCCAACAATTTTAACATAAAAAATCTATGTAGAAAAAATGATCATCTTCTTTACCTTCTTTTTGGTTTAGATTCATTGAAGCAATGAGTCTTCATGTGCTTGATCATAATAATAACTATTGTAGTCCCTTCTATTATGGCCTTTGTTGTTATGGTTGAGGTTGTGTCCACCTCTACCTCTATTGCAACCATATCCAACTTTTTGACTTCCTTTCTTGGTCTTCCCATTGAACTACCAATTCTCACTGGTGTGGTTGGTCTTATCACAGATGGCACAAGGTTGAACATTCTGTCCTTTGGCTTCGTCATGCTTTGGTCCTTTCTTCTTCCCTTTCCGCTTGCTCTTGCTTGCGACATTGGCTTGGGAAGTCTCCTCTTCATCTTTTTCCTTTTCCTTGCGTTTTAACTACTTGTCCTTCTTATCTGCATATAGAGCACTGGTTGAATTACCATGATAGGAGCTACCTTCCTTTACACCATTGTTGGCCTCTTGATTGAAGATTTTTCCGAGAAATATATTCAAGTATGGAGTTTTCACATCCATGATGAGATCATAAGCTATGGTGAAAGACTACCATTGCATGTCAGTTCTAATCTTATTGAGAATTTTCCTCGTGATAGCCTTTTCTTCAATCACCTCTCCAATGGATGGTACCTAATCTACAACCTCCTTGACCTTGGTAACAAACTAAGTGATAGTTTGTTTAGGTGTCTTACTCATTTGGTTGAACTCATTACAAAGCTGATTCTTTCTGTCTTTGGTACTAGCAAAGAAGAAAGTCCCAAGCACATTCCAAGTCTCTTGAGATGTCTTACATCCTCTTGTATGTGGTAATAGAAAATTAGAGATAGATTCTAGTATGTACGACATTGGATGAGCATCCCTTGCACACCAAGTGTGAGCTTATCTGTCCCCACTTGTGTAGATCCTCCTATAGATTTTGGAATAGGCATAGCTTCATAACCTTCTGTACGACATTGGATGAACATTCCTTGCACAACAAAGTGTGAGCTTATCTGTCTCCTCTTGTGTAGATCCTCCTATGGATCTAGGAATAGGCATAGCTTCATAACCTTCTACAATTGGATAAACATTTCTACCTTGCAAATAGACCTCCATTCTGATTTTCCAACTCCCATAGTCATGTTGGCCAAACTTCTCAATCATTGAGGGAAATCCCTCACCCATCTTGATCTAGCTCTGATACAATTGAAAGAACTTGGAGAAGCATCGAGGAGGTAGAAAAGTGAGTCATGAAGCAACGAAATTTGGTCCTCCCAATTGGCATAAGACCTGCCCTTGAGCTTATGGAGAATCAAGTAGACCTTATATGCATGAGATAAGTGCAATAAAGTGAACTATGTACTTTGGAGCATAAAGGAGAAAGATTTCATGTGAAATAGATAGATTTTCATATTGACTAGCTCAAGAAACTTATTGTGTTTCAATTAAATGATCAATTCCAAATGCTCATAGAAGCCATCATGATTACAGTTGCAAAAACTCCCTTTGGATAAGTGATAAACATATGGTTGAGTGTATACAATGCACAAGAGTAAAAGAACTTAGAAAAATATGTTTCTAGAATGAACCTAACACTCAATAGTGGTTCCTTGTATTTTTCAGGAATGCACATAGATAGACCCTAAGATAGAAACACTAGGATTTCTCCCATTTACTAAACAAAATTCTTTACAAATGTATACACATAAACTAGACACTGATATCTTTCGAATGAGTGCTCAATCATCCACTTTCGTGCTCTGTAGACAAAGAAAAAGCCTCTACAAGCTTACTTTTATTGAAGAAGATGTTACAAAAAAATGAAGGAGCATGATCATGATGTCCATAAGTGCATGTGTATTGCTTCTTTTGTAATGAACTTGTTATTTAAAGTCTCTACATAGATTGTTATTGAAGTGCTCCACGATTTCTACAAGTGGATTTTGAATTCAAATCGGTAAAACCTTGTTGGAGGGAATCAATTCACTTTCCTACAATCAAGCGAAAGTGAAGATCTAGTTTGATCTACTTTTAGGTGATTGATTGATTCATTGATTGCAACTCAACCACGTCAAATTTGTGGAAGCTTAGGTATTGTTTTCTACTTTCACATGTGTGAATCTCTAGGCTTTTAGACTGGTAAATGATCCATAATTTTTTTTTTAACTACAATAAATGAGCAAAAGTAAAAGAACTCAACAATGGATATTATTTTGATGTCATCTAAAGAATGTCTTTTTGATGTAGATCGAATCCACCTCAAGAATAGTGTAATCTTGATGTTCCAACAAGTATTGTGAGATATTAAGCTAGGCTTTTAGCCAAAGGATTTGCTCAAACTTATGGAGTTGACTATGGAGAGACCTTTAGCCCTATTGCTAGGAGGAGTACTATCAGAGCCTTCATATCAATTGCAGCAAGCGAGAATCGGAAGATGTACCAACTTTATGTGAAGAATGCATTCCTCAATGGAGAACTAAATGAAGTTGTATACATGGACCACCAATTAGGGTTTAAAGATAAAGTAAATGATGTCTATGTTTGTAGGTTGAACAAAGCATGATATGGTCTCAAGCAATTCCAAAAGGCTTGTAGAGTATCTAATGAGTTGTGGATACAATCAAGGCAAAGTAGATTTATCATTGTTTTGCAAGAAGGAAAGTGAATTATATATCTACTTATCTGTATATATAGATAACCTAATCATTAGAAAAAATCATGAATAAGGTACCCAAGACATCAAAAGGAACCATGGGAAGTAGTTTAAGTTCTCACGCCTTAAAGATCTAAGGTACTATCTAGGTATTGAAGTAATATATAAAGACAATGGCATTTGGCTTAGGCAGAGAAAACACATTTTGAATGCTTAGAAGAGGTGTGGATGTAGAAGATGTAAACCATTGAGAAATCCTATGGAGGTGAATATAAGATTGAATTCAATGGAAGGTAATGAAGTACATCATCCACTTTTACAAAATTCCATGGTTGGATCATTAAAGTACACCACTATTAGTAGACAAGATCCAACACATATAGTTGGTGTGCTTTCATGATACATCCACACACCTAGATTTCCACATTTGGAGCAGAGAGAGTACTGAGCTTTCTCAAGTCTACACCTACTAAAGGTCTATTCTATGATTTTGAAGAGGAAATGCAGGTAAAATTATATACACATACAAATTGGGTTGGATCCAAAGAGGATAGAACAAGAAAAAGTGGAAATTATGTGATTCTTTCCAAGAAAGTCATATCTTTAATGTCAAAGAAGCAACCCATAGTTGCCCTCTCATCCACTGAAGTTGAATATACGACATTAACTCAAGTGACTTGTGAGCTTATGAGGATTAGAAAGCTAATTTTTGAGTTAAATTGCAAGTTAATCAATTTCCATTTATGTGTGAGAATAAGAGTAGTGTGTACCTATTTTTCAATCCCATGTTCCATGCTAGAAGTGAACATATAAAGGTACACTATCATTACGTTGGAGAGAAGGCATTGAATAAAGAGGTTCAAGTGCAACATATAAGTACCGAGGATCAATGTGCTGACATGGTCACCAAACCTTTGGACTCAATGAAGCTAGAAAAGCTCAAGAAAGGCATTTGCTTGTTGGAGCTATGATGAGGAATTGAAGCTTGAAGATTGATGGGGAATGTTGAAATACAAGCTTCAACCTTAGTCTAATTTGGACAATCAAATGGATGCCATTTGGAGTCTCATAAAGGAAGAATTGAAGCACAGGAAGCCACAAATCAAATTTAAATTTGAAGTCTTCCATTCAAAACCAAATTGTGAATCTCACAAAGGTATGAGTAGTTGGCTATAATCTAGGAAAAGTAATTCCTCATGGCCTATAGGGAATATTTTCATCCCTATATCTATAAACACTCACCTCCTTATTTGAGGGAACATGCATATGTGTGTGCTCGTACATAGTTTGGAATCAACTAAGTATGCTCGTTGGCTTCGGTGAGTTTGAATAAGTTTTTGAGTAGGCATAGGTAACATATAGAATTTTTTGTGAGCACTCTAGATTTCTGTAAGTGTTAAGTATAGTTCATACGTCATATCTCAGTGATTTCTTGTAATCTTTGGCTTGTTACAAAGCTAATTAAGTTTTCTAAAGTTGGTTAAAGTCTTGGATCAACTTTCTCCATATTCAGTGAGAATTAGTTTTAAGAGTGAACATGTGTCTATCCATGTACACCTAGTGAAGACCAAGTTTAGTCTATGTTGAAGGTATGGGTTCTCCTAGTAGGAGTAACCAATTTTAAGTGAAATAGCTTTCATTCGTGAGGCCATCTAGTTTAGTTTATGTTTGTAAAAGTTATCTACTTCAGTGGGCATATTCTTAGAGTTATTGATCATTACAATAAGTAGAGGTTCTTTGAAGTTGTTTGTGAGGACACTATAGGTTCAAGAATCCATAGGGAAGTTGCAAAATCTCCCCAAACCAAGAACATCATGCACTCAATTTTTCATCTAGACATAATAGAAACCCGCTTCAAATCCACCATGGATATCCATCGTCATTGTGTTCTAGTACCACATATCAATAACTCTAAAATGATTACAAGCTATTCATATTCTAGTCCTATAAAATGTTATATTCAAATAACCACTCCTTGTGAAACTCGTCAGTTGAGGGGGGATGTAATGTCATGGACACAAAGGAAACCATCTTGAGTCTTATATTTTATATCAATTTCCATATCTCTTAAATGGTCTCCAATTCGGAGAATATAATGCTTCACTTGCATCTAAAGCATAAAGAAGTAATGCTTCATTTGCATCTAAATCATAAAGAAATGCTAATATCAAAAATTGAATTCCCTTATTCGGACATGTGCAAGTCCTATTTTTGATTCGTTAAATCATCGATGATATCATCAATTAACAATCTTGCCAAAACACCTATATAAGGGTGGCTTAGCATCATACATCCTCATTTTTGCAAGTGTGAGTCTTGGGAGTTGAAGGAGTCATGGTCTCCAAGTAAGTACTTTCCAAGTTCGAGTTCAATCTCTATTCTTGGTCCTTGTTGTGCTCTTATCTAGTCTAGTATCCTAAAAAATCTATTTTTTTCTCTTGTAATCTTGTACTATGAGATTCATCCACTTCTTTCTTATACTCAGTCCATCTTCCTCAAGAGATTCATTGTAATGTAGATAGATTGTTTCATATCTATGCCTTCTCTGGTTGAATTTGAATCACTTAAAGTAGGTAGAATAGCTCCTCGTAGCTAGAATAGCTCTGAGTAGCTAGAACATGAATGACGTATAGTAGCTAGAATAGCTCCAAGTGTCATGAGTGATCGTAGACCTTAGGGTGACTTTCAATTAGTTAGTTTGAACGTCCATAAATCTACATGAAATTAGATTAATGATTGTAGGAGTTAGATGCAAACTATATTCCGTTAAGAAACTCAGGGATTGAACCACGATCTCGTTGATCCAAATACAATCTTCAATAAATTTGAAGAGCCGAAAGTTATAATTTGTTCCTGAACACGATTCACCATTGTGTAACATTTTTCTCATTCTCTTAAGGGCTCCACGGAGAATCTTAAGCCGTGATGGAGCTCAATGTCTATACCTTGATGTCTACCATGCTCCATGTCAATTCTTCAGGAATTTACCACTAATCGTGTGTTTTCCAACGGAGAAGAGCTTATCCTTTTTTGTGCATAGGTTTTCCGTCCTTGCATGCCCTTGATCACAATAGACAACTAGCCCTTTGCTATTACATACACTCCTATTGCAGCTGAGACGAATATCACCCGTAACGAACTATACTTGTCGGAGAGGGGCGTTTAAATGTTCTTATGGAGCTTATGATCAATTTCTGTATTAGGTAGAGATAGTCGCTCCGTGAGCGGAATGGAGAAGCTTAACAAGGATTGCTAATATAACCCTTAAAGTGTTTAGTCGAGATTCGTTGACTACTTTTTTTTCTCTCAAGAGGAATTCTCTCCCGTGCTTAATGCCCTTGCGATCCCCTATATCCCACAAAGGACGCATAGGATTGGCTGTAGGTACAATAGTTACGGGGATCCAAAACCATTACCATACCTAAAATTTGACGAGTGAAAAAACATTTTAAAGAGTTTCATTGATAGGTGTAATGATATTTACATCATCCTCATAGGTGATGCACTTTCTTTTAATTTTGTTGTCTTCGAAGATAAAGATGTATGGTATTCAAAAGGTAGATATTTTTTTACAATTATATATTCTTCTACCTAATAGGCACATGGATTTTTCAATTGACCACTCTCTTGGGTGGGCATCAAAGCCGATCACACATCTTTCTTTCCAAATCTTTCAGAGCACTCCCCCTCTAATTGTGCTTCACAAAGAGAAAGATCACCAAATTGTTTCTCCATGTTTTGCTTGTTCCAATTGACTTGCCTTTGTAAGTTCAAAATCTTGGTGAGAGATTGGTTGCTCAAGTAACTTCTAGGGCATGAGAATAATAGATGGCCAAGGTTCTCTCTACCTTGAAGGCAATGCTTACACCAGTTAGGGATCCCACATGTTTTATTATCTATGGCATTGGTCGAGAGTCCATGATGAAGGATTTTCTGCACAAGAACAAATTTTTGGTCCCTAGTGAGAGGATGCTAGAACACTTCTAACGGCAAATCTTATTAAGGGAGATATGCAAGTCATTGTACTTATGGAGCCTTATAATTCTATTCAGTTTATTAACATGATCCACCTTAACCCTTCAATCGAGGGTGTGCCATTCCCCAAAAGGAGACAAGTCTTTGAGTTGTCTAAAGATTGAATCGAAGGCACGAGCCATCATATCCAACTCTCCTAAGAGGTTCTATGTCCTCAAATATTATTCAATGTTCTCTCTCATGGTTCTAAAAAAGTTTTCAATTGCTAAAATCTTTGTTCCATAGCTTTTTTGGTCTTTGGATGTTCACAGATTCAACTTCTTTGATTCCCTTAATAGAAAAAAAAATAGACAAATTTTTCATGTTCTAGGTCACGTATTTCCAATCTTCATTAACTTTGATATACAGACTCATCTTGTTTGAACTTTTCCATATGGACCAAACTAGTTCAAATCCTCTAGGAGTCACACAATGCTGAGAAAACATCAATGTGAGTAGATCAAGGCGTTTCTACCTATGGATTCCCTTAACCATGAGAGAGGATTTGTTGATTTGATTTAGTTTGGCCGAAAAAGCTTCTTGATTGCACAACACTTTGATGAGTCACTCGGAAGGCAATTTATCTGCCATACCTCACACATCTAGAATGCCCAAGACACCGTACTCTTTTTGTTGAACACGCAAAGCCCACTTCACTTTGGGCATGCCTCTCCTATTGGAATCGAAAGTTCAAAGAAAATTTCTACAAATACTTTCAAGCTTAGCTAATTCTTTGCCTTTCATTTTTGAAGAATTTTTGCGAAGGTTTGTTGATAACCCCTCCCCCAAAGTGCCGATAAAGAGATCTCTTCAGCATCAAAATACGTTTGCTGCTGCATAACAGGATAAGAAGAGTCCATTTTATTTGCTTAATTTCCAAGGCCAATCGAATTTTTCGATTTTTGTAGGGCAAATGATGTGCGATTCTTGTGGAGCCGCTTGCCCAAAAAGATGTATAGTTTTTTTCTTCTTTGAGGAGTATTATTGAGCACTGTTATATAAAGAGAAGCAGAAATTGTGGCATCGTGTGAGAGAGAGAGAGAGAAAGCAGAAACCAAGTTTTTGCCCTGCCGATGCCGTAATCTCTATCGAGATATCCAGCTTCCTGTCAATTTTTGAGCCCCGAGCTGCAGTGCAGCGTCGAGATGTCCTGCAATGGCGGAAACATCCTCTCCACCCGCTTATCATGTCCACCCTTGAGCTAAAGATCCCAATACTACTATTCTTATAGCGATGACGATCGCAACTTCCATTTCGGCTCCTATCGTACTTCTAATAGTTTTGGCCGTGGTTTGGTTGCTCTTTGTTTGTTTAATATTCGCATACCTATCCCGGACAAAGAGCACGGCGCGAGGTTTTTACGACCCTCCGACATCTCGAACCCCCGGAGACAATCAGATACTCCATTCCTTCCATGAGACAGCAGTCATGAATCAGACGCAGAACGCCACTTTGAGTTTGGGTGCCCCTTTCCTTGAAGAGAAGCTGATGCGGCAATTGCCTGTTTTCTACTATCGTCGTTGCATGTTCGATGCAATGGCCAAAGGTCCACTTAGTGTAAGACTTCTACAGTCAACTGCAGGTTGCAATAAATTAATGCGCAGCAACAGCTATGGAGGCGCTCAGAAGAGTCAGGATGAATGCGCCGTATGTCTAAACCCTTTCCAGGAGCAAGAAAGAGTTAGGATACTTCCTACATGCGAGCACTTGTTTCACGTTTCATGCATCGATATGTGGCTGCAATCGCACGCAAACTGTCCTGTGTGTAGGCAAAACATCACTCTTCCAGAAATCCACAAGTTTCTAAGCAGCTTAGAGTTTCATCGTGCTGAGGATGAGAATACCAGTGAGTCGCCTGTGAACAACGGGGAATTTCTTGCGCTTTCTGGGTTCGATCATCAAGCTCACCATACGACGACTTGTGAAGGAATTCCTGAGGATATCCCTTCCCCCAGTGGTCCATCCCATAATCAAAAAATGCCATTTCGGAACGACGCGTCTCACATCCTTCATGTTCACAGCATTCCGCAGCTCATGTTTGACCACAGTGGTGGATCTGGAATAGGCGCATCGGAACGACACTTCCGTTGCCATAGCATGCCCTCTCTGAACGATCCGACGGCCCTCCAGATTAGATATAACGCATATGATGCAAGATCTGCAGATGGAACACAGGAAAGTCTGAAATTCTCAAACCCCTTAAAGGACCATAGCACAGTCCAGCGGTCTCCATGCGAAAGGGTTCATCCCAATTGTCCTTCCTCTCGTTCATACCGCCGGCTGTGCTGGATGAAAGTATTTCCCACTTCCCTGAGCAAATCACTTTCCACTGGATCCTTCATCGCTTAAAGTCATGATGATCATACAATACGTCGACTGAGTACATGCAGGACTGTCCTGCAATATCAGAATATCCTTTCGCAGAATGGTGCGTCTCATTCCTTGTATAGTGGAGAAGACAAGCCTTAATGCACCACCGATAACTCCTGAGAACCGATTCACGCACGAACAGTGCGTTCCAGAATTTTTTTGAGATCCTTTATCATTTCTTTTACTATAGAATTCAGAAATTGTCCTCCTCAAGCGCCTGTTGTATATATCATCGTTGAAAGAACCTCCTTCTGAGCCCCTTCAATCCGTATCATCAGATGGATAAGATGTACGTGTAGGATTTGACTAATGGCTCCATCACAGGCTGATGTTGAGTTATAAGTATAATTCTATTCAGTTGATTATGTGTATTCAAATTAGTTTACTGAAAGAACAATTTACGTGAATAACGTAATATGCGTATCTTTCTCTCGTCGTGTGCATTAACTCGAAAGACCCAATGAGGTTAATATGAACGAGAGAGAGATTCTATGTAAGAAGTTTGTGTGTGTTATTGATCCGAGATGGACCAAATCCAATACACCATTTTATGATGGAAGATACCAAAAATATATAAAATCATATGAATATTGACTAAATTGAAAGGTTATGAAAAAATAAGATTAAACCGAAAACTTTACAACACCATAGGGAGATATACAAAGGAACGAACACAATTATACTTTATGTGAGCCGACATTAGGAGAAGAAGATAGAATAATTTAAACTAAGTTCATACTTTTTGAGTTAATTCATAATTTGAGAAGAAATAGATAGTACTCTATATTTTGAGTGGGAATGATTAGGTAATTAAGCAAGGGGATCTCTTTGCATGAATCAAAAAACAAAAAGATTAAACATAATGTTGGCATCCAAGGAATTGGTCCAGGTGGTCTGACGTGGTGAAGGAGCTTAAAACAAATGAGTGAGGACAAGTCTCTTAAAAACAATGATTTTTTTCACTATGCATACAATGCAAATACTGTTTTTAGTAATTCCACCTCTACTTTCTCCAAGCCAAGGATTCCTAAGACGTGAGGAGTATTAGATGTGCCCTTTTATCAATTTTCATAATTTTTAAAGCTTCTTTGAGTCCCCAAATCAGGTTGGGAACCTAATTTTCAACTAGCCCGGACACTAGATGTGAACATGACCAAAACTAGTAAAAAACCTATAAAGAGAGCTAGAGATCTTCTTTTTGAGGTTGGCATGTTGCATAATTAAGCATTTCTAGAACATTGTAACTCGTTTTAGATAATCAAATACTTGATTGCTTCATTTCTTGTCTTACATTGTTTGTGTGTGATTATGTGTGTGCATGTTTGTGTGCCTCTCACTCACACACCTATATTTCACTTGCTCCTCACAATTTTTAGGTGACTCTCCTCACATTGATACTCATCAATGTGCTTCAGTGACATTAAATTTGGCACCATTGTCGAGGATCAAGCTTTCAGGAAGGGTGCGATGGTAATACATAGAAATGTGATGTAAGATTCATAGATAATTCCTTGTTTTTCACTTTCTCACCTCCTTCATCATCATCCCTATCAACCGTACTACCTCCCTACCCCATTTCCTCCTTCACAAAAGAATCACCATTTTTTTGCATATTCTTACTTTCCTTTCATTCTTCTCATCCCATTTGTGTGAGTGAGAGAGAGAGAGCAATTGTGTGTGCTCTGTTTTCTTGTGTTACTTGAGCTTTGTCATAGGTACCAACATCCATACGAGCAATAGAAGCTATAGTAGGTATGACATCTTTGTGCACACAGCTCAGGTTAACATAGAATTATCATGGGAGTCAAAGAAGTCAAGATTTTGTACTTTGTCAACTCTAATGCTAATCTAAGATAATGGCAAGAAAACTAAGAAGCAAAGACATAACCGAATAGAAAATCATCACAAACATGGCAACTGAAGTGATCCTTACAATGTTACATTGAGAGAACAAAACACACTCATAAAAACCTAAAACGAACAAGTGCTTAATACAAAAGAATCAGTAAGACTATTCTTCTTCAAAAATCTAGTTAATTGACAAAGAAGATGAGCCTTAGGCTAGGTAGGCACTAGACCAAGAGAGAGAAACCATCAGATCCTCTTAAGCTAGTTCCAATCACACAGCTAGGTTTAGGGCTCAAATGCTCAGCAAGTATTCTTATGTGCTAAGCTCTAAGACCATTGATTCAGAAATTTCTTTTGGCATGGAGAGACTTGTACGTACTTCAAAGATAGGCTACATGTAGACCCCTTGAAGGCTTGCATGTATGGGAATAGTTTGAGAAGATCAATGGTCCAACTAAAAAATCTTGATCAACCCTTCGGACTTGAAAACCTAGTGGTGAAATTTGAAGAGCAGTCATATATTGCTAACATAAGAACCATGCATGTGGTTAATAGCTCAAAAGATAGGACAATTAAGTTTCAAAATATTGTCCTTGAGTCTAAAATATGAGACCTAGAGTAGGAGGACATTGCAAAAGAACCTAGAATACCTTTTGACAAGTTCGTCTTCTCTAGGATAACTACACCATAATGGATACCCCAAGATAACAAAAGCATCAAGCTTTTCTTGAATAGAGACGGTTGAATCCTTTTGGAGATTTAAAACAGACCAACCTAGCAAGGTAGGTGGAGTCACTATATATGAGTTCAAATTGTTGGAGGCTCCAGGGAAGGTTGTTTACTTAGACAACTATGCGAAAAGATTGTACTTAGTGATGGATCATCATAAGCATGCATACTTTTGGAA
The DNA here is from genome assembly GCA_020310875.1 of Ceratopteris richardii. NCBI lineage: Eukaryota > Viridiplantae > Streptophyta > Polypodiopsida > Polypodiales > Pteridaceae > Ceratopteris > Ceratopteris richardii. The sequence goes on from CM035412.1 coordinate 159,123,809, forward strand.
GAGTGAGTCAATTTCTCTGCATTGAGATCTAACATTTCTCATGGCCACCACAGAGGAGGGTCATCTCAGATTCACAGTAGCCACAACCACAAAACTAGAGAAACAAGAGGTTGACGTATTTTGATGGCGATGCACCAAAGTGCACTCTCCTTATGGAGAGCTCCACGATGATATCCTCGAAGTAGAAAACCAAGATCCATGCACCGCACACAATACTCTCCATAGAGGCTACAAAATACATGGAAAAACACAGTACATAGGGAGCATGAACACAAACTTCTTAGGTGTTACAAATGTGGTCAAACTTGTAGTCTATGGCTAACTAGACCACTATATGTTTTTCTTAAAGAACATATACAAAGAAGTGTTTGATGGCCATTTGGCCTTTCATATGGACAGTAATGGTAACAATCTTGCACTAAAGGCCAATATGTCCAAAGGAACGATGCGAGAAAAATACATCATGATAAAGAATACCTGAGTGTAAGTATACAAACTATACCTCCCACCTCATGGGCAGGTTACAGAGTATACAAGCGGTTGTGTAAGAGCATGAATCAAGTAACACCCATCAAGGGACAATAGTGTCGAAAGCTATCTTCTGGTAGAGCTTCAGTCAATGCATCTGCAGCATTATCTCGAGTATGAACCTTCTCAAGGAAAATGTGCTCAATGGCTAAGAAATCTCTAAATTATGAAGTCATATCTAATGTCAATGCGCTTGGTCTTTGCATGATATACTGGATTCTTAGCCAAAGCACTGGCACTCTGACTATCAATGAGCAAATGAGGTACATGCAAAGCTATACCAAGATAACAAGCAAGATGGGAAAGCCACACTGCTTCCTTACATGCCTCACTTGTTGCACCATACTCTACTTCTCTAGTGGAAATAGTTGTAAATTCTTAAAGATGAGATCTCCAAGAGATAGCACCTCGAACAAGATTAAAAATGTTTCCTAATGTAGAATAATGATTGTGTACACAATCAAAATAGTTAGAAGTTGTGTACCCAATAATGGATGCTTTCAATCCACCTAAGCATAGAAACTTGTCCTTAGTGCCACTCAAATATCTCAAAATCATCTTAACCACTTCCCAATGTTGCTTTCTAGGTTAAGACATATATTTGCTCACAACTCCCACTGTAAATGCAATGGTTGGTCCCATAGCTACCATAGCATACATGAGAAGCACCAAAATCTAGCGACCATGTGCGGGAAAGAGAATCAACCCTCAGAGCCTGAGTTGGCACAATACTATCAAGTGTCAACACATCAGCATCATCAGAAATAGCATTAATTTCCTCAATCTTCACAGTCGAAGTAGATGGTGCAAGTAACTATTTAACATGCCCATCAACATTTTGTCATTTACCTTTAGCATTCTTCAATGCATAACGGTCTTTGTTCATGTGTCCTTTCTTACGACAATAATGCCATTCAATATCCCTCTTCCTTGATTTACTTCTACTCTTATTCCATTGACCATGCTTTTCCTTGTTCTTTCTCCTTCTACGTTGTTAGTTCTTTCCTTGGTAAGAATCACGAACATTATATGCATCTCTAATCTGAGTGCCAACCAAAAATTCTCTATGAATTCCCTCACTCAAGAGTGCTCCACATAGGTGAGCATAGACCACTTTACCACCATTTGCACTATTTCTAATAGTTGTGCAAAACGTATCCCATGGTGATGGCAAGGTGCATAACAACAAGACTGCTTTCAATTCATTATCCATATCCATTTTTTGATCCTGTAACTTTGAGAATATAGCATCAAACTCATTAAGATGAGCTCAAACACTATCTATGTTCTTCATGAAAAGGCCATATAACTTTCTCATCACATACACTTTATTTGATGCCCTCTCTTCTTCATATGTATTGCATAGCGTCTTTCAAAGCTCCTCAGCACTTTCATAGTTCAATATTGTAAAGTAAACATTATATGCTAGCTGCAATTGAATGGTAGACTTGCCCATTTCATCTAGCTCATCCCAGTCATCTTCATCCATGTTAGTAAGCTTCTTTGAGATTCCCTTTACTGGCTTCCATTTCCTTCTTTGAATAAGCATATGTTTAAAATCATTCTTCAATAGAGCAAAGTTTGTGTTGTCAAACTTTGGGATCTCAAAATCGTCTTTGCCCTACAAGTTATAGCTCCCCGTCAAAACACTGCCATTAGACCTTGATCCACTAGACATGCTTGAGATCTCTAATGCAATGATGGTAGACAACTGAATAAAATGATAATGGAGCTAGAGGAGTCCTAATACCACTAAGGCTCAAAGAAGGATGAACAAGTGTCAAATTCTAGGAGGGAATCCCATCATTGTCTTGCTCCTTCAATTCTGTGCATCATCTTCTTCGCCAACAGTAATCTTGGAGAGGCTGTTGCTCTCTCTCCAGAGCTCCAAATTGAGTGGAAGATGACTCATTGGAACGATATTAGTGTCTAGTTTATGCATATACATTCTCATAGAATTTGATTCAGTAGATTGGGATCAATCTGAGTTTTTCTGTATTAGGGTCAATCTCTATATATTCCTGAAAAATAGGAAGTACCACTAGTGAATGTCGCGTTCATTCCTATAGCAGATTTTTCTTATTCCTAATACTTTTGTGCATTCCATACACTCAACCCTATGTGTATTACTCCCATAAAAGGATTTTTTCTAATTGTGATCAGGGTGGTTGCTATGGGCATTTGACGTTCATTGTCTCTTCCACAGATAGTAAGTTTTTTGAGCTAGTCGACCCGTGAACCTATCTGTGTTGTATCAACTCATTCTCCTTGATGCTCCAAAGTACATAGTATGTTTCTTTACACTTATTGCATGCCTATAAGGTCTATTTGAGTCTCCATAAGCTCAAGGGCAGGTCTTGTGCGGGTTGGCTAGACCAAACTTCGTCGCTTCGAAACACACTTTTCTACCTTCTACAAGCTTCTTCAAGTTCTTTTAGTGGTATCAGAGCTAGATCAAGATGGGTGATGGCTTTCCCTCAATGATCGAGGAGCTTGAGCGACACAACTACGCAGCTTGGCAAATTAGAATGGAGGCCTATTTGCAACGTAGAAATCTTTATGGAATGGTAGTAGTAGCTATGCCTATTCCAAGATCCATCGGAGGACCTACACAAGAGGAAACAGATAAGCTCACACTTTAGTGCGCAAGGGATGCTCAAGCAAGGTCGTACATACTAAACTCTATCTCTCACCTTCTATTACCACATATTAGAGGATGCAATACATCTCAAGAGACTTGGGATGCCCTCGTGACTTTCTTTCCCACTAGTACCAAAGCAAGAAAGAATCATCTTTGGAACAAGTTCAACCAAACGAAGAAGACACCTAACAAACCATCACAGAGTTTGTTACCAAGGTCAAGGAGGTTGGGGATCACTTAGCATCCATTGGATAGCTTATTGAAGAAGAGGTCATCATGAGGCAAATTCTCAACGGTATTCGAAGTTATAAGGAATGGAAATGCCAACAATAGCATAAAGGAAGGTAAATCTTATCATGGTAATTCAACTAGTGCTCTATATGCAGTTAAGAAGGATAAGAAGCAAAAAGACAAGAAGAAGGAAGAAGATGAAGAAGAGACTTCTCAAGCCAACTTTGCAAGCAAGAGGAAGTGGAAAGGGAAGAAGAAAGGACCAAAGCCAAAGGTCAGAATGTTCAACCTTATGCCATATGCGATAAGACCAACCACACCACTCAGAATTGCTAGTTCAACAGGAAGACCCAGAAAGGAAGTGGAAGAGGTGGATATGGCAACAATAGAGGCAGAGGTGGACACAACTTCAACAATAACAATAGAAGCTATAATAGAAAGGACTACAACAATTATTTAGAAGATCAACCACATGAAGACTCATTGCTTCTTATGAATCTAAGCCACAAAGAAGGTAAAGAAGATGATCATTTGTTCTACATAGATTCAGGATGTTCGAATCATGTTGCAGGCAACATTGCTCTTCTATCTGATTTGGAAAGTCCAAAGCATAGACATGAATTGCAAATAGGGGATGACACAAAGCACAATGTGGAGAAGATTGGTAATGTCAAAGCTTCCAATGGCAGTACAAACATTCTAAGTAAGGTTCTTTATGTACCCACTATCACTAAAAGCCTACTAAGTGTAGGCCAAATAGTTGAAAAAGGCTTGCAAGTTAGGTTCACCCAACATGGAGCTTTTGTGGAAGATCCGTGTCAAGGCTTCAAAAAGATAGCCCGAGGTGAGAAGCATGGTAGGATCTTTACTTTTGAAGTAAGAGAAACCAAGAACATAGCTCTATTCAACTTTGGCTCTCAAACCCTAAGTGAGCTTGAAGTGTGGCATAAGAGATTTGCTCATGTGAATGAAACAACCTTGAATGGTATATGCAGGGATCAAACTGTTCTAGGACTGCCGAACATATCAAAGCAACACATGATCAACAGGTGTGATGCATGTCAGATTGGGAAGGCAGAAAGACAACCATTCAACCACAAAGGCTACATCCACAACAACTTATTGGACTTAGTACATACAGATGTGTGGGTACCAAGTCAAGAACCTTCATTGGCAGGATCAAGGTATTATGTCTCATTTATTGACGACCATAGTAGATGGACTGTTCTATACTTTATCAAGAGTAAGAATTAAGTGTTTGATTGCTTCAAGAAGAATCTTGCACATGTGGAGAATCATATAGGTAGATCACTAAAGAAGCTCAGATCTGATGGAGGGGGAGAATACTTCTCCAAAGATTTTGATGAGTTCTTGGAGGAAAAAGGTATCAAAAGGGAAGTGACTACTAGGTACTCTCATCAACTAAATGGAATTGCAGAGAGGAGAAACAAGACATTGGTTGGATCAGCCCGAATAATGCTTGAAGAGAAGAAGTTGCCACATTATCTATGGGCAGAAGCTAGTTCAATTGTTGTGTACCTAGTCAATAGACTACCATCCAAATCACTTCAAGGTATGACTCCTTGTGAAGCATGGCATGGAAGAAAACCTAGCCTTGGACATTGCAAGGTTTTTGGTTGTTTAGCTTATGTTCATTTACCATCACAAATAAGAGGTAAGCTAGATGAAAGGGCAACAAAGGTAGTGTTTATTGGATATGATTCAACTCAGATGGGTTACAGGTTCTTCAATCCTTCAACCAAGCAATTCACTACAAGTAGAGTTGTTGTGCTTGAACAACACATGTCTTGGTATGATGAAGACAAACAAAAGGTAACACTACCATATGATCTTGATTCTAACTCTCATCAATTAGGAAGCAAGCATGATACACAGTTCCAGGATCCAAAAAGTGATACAGATGATGACCAAGATGAAAGAGAAAAGGATTACAAGCTATGGAAGTAAAGAGGCAAAGCAAAGATGCAAGAGGTTGGAGAATGCTCAAAACAAGCACCTAGAAGATTAGCAAGAGAGAAGAAACAACCAGAAAGGTATGGATATGATTCCACATTTTTACGAAGCATTCAATCTACTTGGCAAAAGCCTCTATTTTAGAGGAACCCTCAACCTATGAAGAGGCAAAGGGAAATCCTAATTGGGAAAAGGCCATGAACAAAGAGATAGATGCATTGAAGGAAATCGACACTTGGGATTTGGTTCCAATATCGCGGATTCAAAAGGTAATTGGTTGCAGATGGGTATATAAAGTTGAAAGAAATTCAGATAGATCAGTTTGCAAGTACAAGGCAAGATTAGTTGCCAAAGGATACTCACAAACTCATGGTATAGACTATGAGGAAACATTCTCACTAGTTGAAAAGATGACTACAATCAAGACATTGATAAGTGTAGCTGCTGCAAGGAATTGGAGAGTCCTCCAACATGATGTGCAAAAAGCATTCTTAAATGGTTGGATAAGTGAAGATGTATACATGTCACAACCACCAGGTTTTCAAAACCCTAATCATCCATCCTATGTTTGCAGACTTAACAAAGCCTTGTATGGATTCTAACAAGCTCCAAGAGCTTGGAATTATAGGTTGGTTACATATCTTCAAGATCAAGGGTTCAAAGCTAGCAGCTCATATCCTTCTCTATTCATCAAAAGGGATCACAATGAGGTTATCTATCTATGTGTATATGTAGATGATATTATTGTGATAGGTGATGATCTAAATGGCATTCAAAATATCAAGAGACACATGCAAGAGGAGTTCAAAATCAGTGACCTAGGTGAGCTCACATATTTCCTAGGTATGCAGGTGATATATACAAATGAAGGAACGTATTTGAATCAAAGAAGATACATTCAGGATCTTGTTCTCAAGTTCAAAATGGAGAGCACTAAACTTGCAGGTACACCTTTGGAGATGAATCATAAACTTAGTGTTTATGAAGCTGAGAAAATTGAAGACATTAAAGAGTATCAAAGCTTGGAAGGTAACTTGATATATGCTACTCATACAAGGGCAGACATCTCATATAGTGTGGGAGTGCTTAGTTTGTTCATGCACTCACCAAGAAGACCACATATAGATGCGGCTAAGAGAGTACTTAAGTATCTCAAAGGTACAATCAACGAAGGTATATTCTATGCTTACTCTTCAGATTTGTATATCAAATCTACTCAGATGCAGATTGGGCTGGAGCTAAGGATGATAGAAAAAGTACATCTGGTTACTTAGCATTTGCAGGTTCGAAGCTAGTTTCATGGAGTTCCAAGAAGCAACCAACAGTTGCTTTATCTTGAACTCAAGCAGAGTATAGAGGCTTGACCATAGCAACTCAAGAGGCAATATGGTTAAAAGCATTGTATACAGATTTGGGACTTGTGAGTACCAAATGTCACATATTTGGAGATAATGTAAGTTCCATGCATCTAGTGGCAAATCCTATGTCCCATGCGAGAACCAAACACATAGAAGTTCATTACCACTTCATCAGGGAGAAGCTCATGGCAAATGAGATTGACATTTCTTTTGTTCCTACTAAAAAGCAAGTAGCTAATAAGATGACGAAGGCACTTGATGGAATAAAGCTTTGTAGATTCAAAGCTATGGTAGGTATTCAACCTATCAAAGAATGAAGACTCGAGCATACTTTAGCTTGAGGGGGAGCTGTTGGAACATCAAGCTTACACTATGACTGAGGTGGATTTGATCTACATCATAGACTATCGCATCGAAAGAATATCCGTTGGAGAGTCCTTTTTCTTATGCTCATTTATTGTATTTTTTTGAGAAATTTTTGATGGTGCATTTACCTTTCTACAAGCGTTGAGCTTTACACATGTAAAGGTAGAAAGATAGAGCCCAAATCCCACGAATTTGTGGTGGTTGAAGTTGCATTCAATCAAGAAATCAAAGCACCTAAAAGTAGATCAAACTAGATCTTCACTTTTCCTAGATTGTAGGAAAATGAAATGATTCCCTCCAACAACCATTCCCTCCTTCATTTGAACTCAAATTTTAATTGTAGAAGTTTTGGAACACTCCTAGGGTCTATATAAAGACTTGAAATCACTTGTACATTACATGGAAGCAATAAACATACACTTGTGACCATCATTGTCTTGCTCCTTCAATTCTCTGCATCATCTTCTTCGCCAATAGTAATCTTGCAAAGGTTGCTGCTCTCTCTAGAGCTCCAAATTGAGTGTAAGATGTCTCATTAAAAATTTATTAGTGTCTAGTTTAGGCCTATAAACTTTCATAGCATTTGATGTAGTAGCTTGGGAAAAATCTGTGTTTTTCTGTCTCGGGGTCAATCTCTGTGTATTCCTGAAAAATAGGAAGTACCACCGGTGAATGTCACATTCATTCCTATAGCATATTTTGCTTATTCCTTATACTTTTGTGCATTACATACACTCAACCCTTTGTGTATCACTCCCATAAAAGGATTGTTTTTAATTGTAATCACGTTGGTCGCTATGGGCATTTGAAGTTCATTGTCTCTTCCATAGATAGTAACTTTTTTGAGCTAGTCGACCCACGAACCTATCTGTTTTGTATCGACTCATTCTTCTTGATGCTCCAAAGTACATAGTTTGTTTCTTTGCACTTATTGCATGCCTATAAGGTCTATTTGAGTCTCCATAAGCTCAAGGGCTGGTCATGTGCCGGTTGGCTAGACCAAACTTCGTCGCTTAGAAACACACTTTTCTACCTTCTACAAGCTTCTCCAAGTTCTTCTAGTACCTACTTATTTCTTGGAGTGTCCATCCATCTCTCCCAACAGTGGTATCAAAGCTAAGCTAAGGTAAAATGGGAGATTTTTTTTCTTCTTTCATTGATAATTTGGATAGGAACAACTATTAAGCATGATCCTTAAGAATGAAGACATACTTGCAAGGAAGGAGCCTCTATGGATACATCTCATGAGATGAGGAGATGCCCATATTCAAAAGCAAACGACAACCTACAAGAGAGGAACATGAAAGACTAAACACATGGTGTGAAGAGGATGCATTAGCAAGGTCTTACTTACTTAACTCAATTTTTTATTTTCTTCTTCCACACATTAGGAACTGTAAGACATCCCAAGAGACTTGGAAAACAGTGTCTTCATATTTCTCTTCCAATACAAGGGCTAGGAAGAACCAATTGTGGATTGAGTTTACCACTCAAAGAAAGCAACCCAAAACAAGGCATCTCAGAGTATGTGAACAAATTAAAGGATATAGTGATCAATTGGCAAGCATAGGAGAAGAAATTGAATAGGAGCAGATTATAAGACAAATAATCAATAGTATTAAAGCTGATGACGAATGGGAGAGCTTCACAACTGCCATGGACTTGTACATGGACATGCAGATTCCAGATCCTACTACACTCATGGGGCAACTCTTTACCCATGAAGCCAAGCTCAACAATGGGGAGCTCTTCTTCCCTATACAATGATAAAAGTAAGTCCAAAGAGAAAGGGAAGAACAAGAAGATTGAGGATGAAGGAGCTACCTCCGAAGCGAACTATGTAGGGAGAGGTAGAACCTAAAGAGGAAGGGGGAGAGGAGGTAACCAAGGTAGGGGGAGACCTTATAACGCCTCACCATGTAATATTTGTGGATTGTTAAATCATACTATAGATGAGTGTTACAGGAACAAGAATCAGAGAGGTAGAGGATATACAAGAGGGGGATATACACAATTAAGAGGAAGATTCAATCACCATCACTGATACAATAACAAATAGAACAACAAGTACAATAGCAACTACCAAGGAGGCTAAAAATCAAAGAAATATTACAAAACCTATACAGAGGAACAAGAGGATTCTCTTTTGATTGTGAATATGACTTCAAAACCATTTATAAATGATGACCATCTCTTGTACATTGACACAGGATGCTCAAATCATGTTGTAGGCAATGTAGCTCTTCTATCTGACCTTGAGAAACCAAAGGGTAAGCATGAGGTACAAATAGATGTTGACACCAAGCAATTAGTGATTAAAGTACGAAATGTTAAGACCTCTGATGGAAATAGAAACCTATTGAGCAGGGTTTTATATGTACCTACAATTACCAAGAATTTGATGAGTGTTGGACAAATTATGGAAAAGGGTTTGCAAGTTAGATCACCAATATGGAGCATTTGTGGAGGATCCCCAACTTTTATTGAAGAGAATTTCCAAAGGAGAAAAGACAGGTAGATTATTCACTTAACTTGAAGATACAAGGAATATTGCACTTTATAGTTACAAAGACCAAACACTATCATAGCTTGAAATTTGGCATAAGACATAAGGGCATGTTGGTGAAAGAACATTAAATCAAATATGTAGAGATCAATGTGTGCTTGGGATACCTAATGTATCCAAGCAACACATGATATGTAAATGTGGTGCTTGTCAGTTTGGAAAATCTCATAGGTTACCCTTCTCAAGGAACGGCTACATGCATGAGGACTACCTAGAGCTTGTCCATACAGATGTTTGGGGACCCAATAAGGATCCCTCAATTTCTAGATCAAGGTATTAAATCTTTCATTGATGATTTTAGTAGGTGGACTATCTTGTACTTTATGAAGCACAAACATGAAGCATTTAGTTGCTTTAAAAAATATCTTGCACTTGTTGAGAACCAAACAGGAAGAAGCTTAAAGAGACTAAGGTCAGATGGAGGAAGTGAGTACTTCTCAAATGAATTTGATGCATTCTTGCAAGATAAAGGAATCAAGAGAGAAATTATATTAAGGTATATCCCTGAGCAAAATGGGGTGGCAGAGAAGAGAATCTTTGTCATTTTGAGCATTTATAGGAGATGTTTTTGTTGTATAGTCCTAATCTAAAGCATTGTAGAGGCATTTCATCTTATGTATATTTTCATGCTAAAAAAGTAACTATCAATAGGAATTTTCAGTATTTTTTCTTGTAAGAGTGTGGTTAAAAGGTTGAATGATCTTATGTTTGAATTAAGAGATTTTGCTCCCACTAACTTACCTAGATGGATACCACTACAGAGGGGGTACATTGACCATGCTATTGAGGTAGTTACTTACACTAACCCTATATGTAAGCCACCTTATAGGCTTCGTGTTTCTCACTATTCAGAGGTAGAGAGGTAAGTAAAAGATAAGCTAGATAAGGGCTTTATTAGACCTTCTAAGTCACCTTTGGCATTGCCATTTCTTGTAGTTAAGAAGAAAGATAGCTCTATGAGACTATGCATAGATTATAGCGCACTAAACAAGGTAGCTATCAAAAATATTATTCCAACGCCTAGGATGGAAGACCTATTTGATCAGTGAAATCAAGCTAGGTATTCTATTGTAAGAGACTAAAGATTACAACCACCATGCGCTATAGAGATGAATCTCCTCCCAATCTTATTTTTGTATATATAAATACTCGAATCAATGAGGACCACAAATGTAACTAGATTCCACAAGTGCATGTGCAATCTCCTCCACTCATTTAATGTCTTCCACTAGATTCTACTAGTTGTTGGAGTGATCTCAACCACTACTTTAGAACATTCCACTAGAATCCACTAGTGAATGGTGTACTTGGCACTCGAGTTAAGTCTCTATAGACTGAAGTTCATGCATTTTAACTTGAGTGAGAAGGTTGTAGAGCTCCTTGTGTAAAATTGTCTGCCATTTCTCCCCATGGGGGTTGAACACAAGACCGCCTCCTTCAAAACCTTGAGACTTAAGCACTAGCCTAACGGGATCACTTGTTTAAGTGAGTACATGAACTTATCCTTAAGTCTAATCTCCACATTGTTTTGCATTCACATGAGTGACCAAAGGGTGTTCGATTTCAAAATTGATTGATTGATTCAGATCCTTAGATCATAGAATTACTTCTTTACATTCTTTTCCCCGTAAGGATAGATTTTCATCCTCCAAAATAAAGCTATATATAGTAATCTTACGCAACCCCCTGACCTCATGTTTTAAAACTAAAATAATGTGTCTCATCACTATGGTGGGATCGTTTCTTGAATGACTCAAAACACCTGCTAGCTTTAGACTTTGAGAAACTAGTCCAATGAAAAAGTAGTGAATGAATAATAAGGGTGGATCTGAAAACATCCATGCCCAATCCACTTGTTGCTTGATATGCCATCTAGGCAGAAACATGCGAGATGGATGGATTCCAACGGGTCCATTTTTAGGCATAAGTGGTGCCTGGAGTTAGTAACTTAGGTTGGGTTTTTATCCCTTTCAAGACTTTGAGAATTGTTGATTCACTTCCGTTGGATTTGGAAAACTAGAAGTTTGGTTGGCCCAAATATCAAACTTATATGTTTGTACAATGGTTTACTCCCAACCAACAATTACTTGTTTTTTCCACCCAACTACTTAACTTCACCAAGTCCATTTCAAAATCAGAATTGTCCAACTTAGGAATTTTTTCTTAGAGACTAGCTAAAAGTTTCTGTGAATTATCAAGGTAATGAGTAAGTCAACTTAGACTCATGATCCTTTGAAGATTTAAAAGGTTGCTTGCATAGAACCTCTATGTGGGATGTTTAATTTAGTTGCTTGGTTCCATTTGGCTAACCTTGGACTTTTACTAAAAGAATCACATGGCATATGTGAGTCAAATCCATAAGATTCTAAAAGTGAAAAGAAAGAGCTAAAATATTGTACAACCAATTCAAACTTTGAAGATACATAAAAGTTGCAATGACTCGAGACTTTAACTTTTCAAACATTTGTTTCAACAAGGTACTAATGCAAGTTATCTATCTTTTAAGGAAATAAAATGGATTCTCAAAATGATTGTTGGAGTAAAGCTAAAAATCATGCAACCACAAGATACTAGTGTGCTATCGAACATTAATGTGTCAACCCTAAGGGGTTCTATTGATGTTTTCTTTACTCAAATAATGCTTCAATTGAGACTTACTTCATTCCTATATTCAATATTAGTGACTACTTACTAGGAATGCAATTCTTGTGTATTGCTTTGACTCAAAGGATTGAATTTACCGAGTTACACTAGAACTTGGTTCTTGACTTAGTCAGTCAAATCCCTAGTTAAAAAGATTAATTTGAAGTAAAAGCCCGACTTCTTCTGAAATTTATCAAATAGTTCTAAATCAACAACACTTTATCTTGAATTGTTACAAAATTCAAATAATTACAAGTATTTTCCCTATTTGAAAAAGAAAGATCTTTATTTGAAAAAGAAGATCTTAGGAGTTACTTACTTTGTATCTTCTATTATTTTCCCTATTTGAAAAAGAAAGATCTTTATTTGAAAAAGAAGACGTTAGAAGTTACTTACTTTGTATCTGCTTTCTTACTTGACCTTGAAGTATCTTGAGATTGTGATTTTATCCTTCTTCAATTTAAACTTCTCCTTTGAAGTTTTAATTCCCTTGAGGATCAAATATAGCTTCAAAATTCATTCTAGGAATAAAAGATAATTATCATCCCATGGTCCAATGTCTCATACAATCTTTCCTACATCAAATTGAGTATAGAATATGGTATCCCGTACCATCCTATTTTATATTCACATTGATGTGTGATTGATACTTATCTTGAAGTATAAGAATCTCTTGATAGAGTACCTTCTCACTTCAATTATTTAGAAGAAATTTGAAGTTTGAGGCATTACCTCTAACAAGATTTTCTTGGTTTTGATTTCTTCACCTAATCATTTTATGATCTCCTACTTTTACCTTGAAAACTTGAAAACCTACGAATGGACCATCCATCCTTCTTTGCTATGGTTTTCAATAGAAAAATGGTTATAGTTCCAAGTTCTTGAATTTATCAAATTCAAGTACAATTGCTTATACTTGACCAATTCGTATTGACAAGAGCTTTTCACTTCTTGCCTTTAGGTTTATTTTTTATTGAAGCTTTAAGTAGCTACCCTTGCCAAGAGTTTATAGGAATTTCTCTACTACTTAGATCTAAGCATCAAGTCATGCTTTTTGGATTTTCATAAAATCCCTTAAAGCATACGTAAATGTTACATGGTACCTTCCATTGACTTAATTATAGTTTTTATGGTTGCAAAATACATACTTGGAACAATTTTCTCTATTCATAATTGGCACATTTTACTCTTTTCACACTTTTGATTGGATATATGAAACTTGAGTGAAAAAAATCCCAAAAGAGCTTTGATTACCAATACTTGGGTAAAATTAAGAGTAGTTCTAATCACAAGTTTTTGGTCAAAGATTGCCAAGCTTGATCAGTTCTTCTTGATCTTGCATTAAGAATAAAGAATTCTCTTTTATCATTAAGATCTCTTAACTTATCGAAAGCATCTTCACCTACATGTGGGATTTTAGAGACCTTTCCCTCAACTCAAGTCTAAGCATATGATGATTCCTTTAAAATGTCAAAACTTGGAATCTTATCAAGAGTTATATGCTATGAGGTGATATCAATGATCAGACCTTAAGGGCCACTACTGGTGGCGTGGGACTTCTTGGGAACTACTTGCTATCAAACGTACTTAAAAAATTCCATTCTCGCCCATAAGGAGAATTTATGTTTTCAAGGACTTGAGATTCCACCTAATGAACTAAATAAACTAAGAAAATCATTCATCTCATAATCTTTTGCATTGCTGGAATGATCTTCAAAAGAAATTCTTGTTTTTTGGACAAGACTCTGAAAGCTTTATAGCTGAAATTGTGTAGATGTCTCGAGTATCAAACTGAAGGATTAACTTAGAACATTTTTCCCATTTCCTAATGAAAGTTTAACTTAAACTTTCATTTTTATGTGATAAATATTACTTTTCTTGAGTTTGAAAAAATATTATCATTGTTCAATCATTTGATGCTACTAGAGTACTTTAAACATAATTCAACAATCCAATTGGATTGCATAGTTTAAATTACAAGCATCTTTTCATGATTGAACCAGTGTATAGTAATTGTACTATGAACACTTGCTTTTCTTCTTTATCGCTTAACAATCATTGAGATCCTTTCTTAGAAGTGATAGCTTACCAATATCTTGGAAGACCTTATGATTGAGCTTTAAAATTAGCTTTTCAAAAACATACATTTTTTTTTCAATCTAAACTAGTGCATGCGTACAAGAGTTTCAAGAAAGCTAGTGCTTTGCTCCTCATACAAAGTAAAACTTGGGCACGCTACAACTACAACCACCTTTAGTGTTAGGAACCCCACTATACTTTATCATACCAAAAAGATATTTTCTAGATAATGTCTCTGAATAAATATCTATATCTTGAAGATGTTTACTTTCTTTAACCTATAGTTAGGTTTAATAATTTTATCCCTTTTTATGAACTAACCTTAATTCAAATCCATGCATAATTATACTATTTTGCTACCATTCAAAAAGATATAAATATGCATGTGCACAAACTTGAGTGCATTAAATACATTTTTTCAAACAAGAATGAAGCATGTGTTGTGCATGAAAACATCCCTTTGGAAGGCAATATGCACAAAAAAACATTTGTTTTCATGCATGACTCATGTTGCCATGTTAGGTATGAAGTGCTTATAATGCTTCTCATTCTTGAAATGATAAATTAGTTTCATCACCCTACTTTAACTTTTACTTAACACCAAGTGTAAGTCTGCAGATCAAGCTACATCCTTCCATTGTCCATGCGAAGAGCTATTCTTCATCCTTAAGACCTCTATTGGTCTGCCTTGAGCTCATTGTTCTCTTGAAAGTAGGTGTTATTGGACGGCTGCACATTTGCATCTTCTCCTTGATTATTTACACGCCATTGGATCCCTTGTGTAGAATAAAAGAAAAGAGGTGTGGAATAGCAAGAGACGAAACAACAAACTTCATTCTCAGGTTCTCAATGTTCGAAGAAGTGGTTCAAATGTAGCATGTCTTAGAAGAACACCAAGAATGGTCTTGTTTTGCTTCAATTAATATGTGAACAATAATAGGCATCATGGCCATTGTAGAAGCCTTATATGCTCATGCTATGGGTTCCAAACTCAGTTGTTGTACTACACTATAGGTTTTCTCTGATTCAAAGATGATATGACATGAACACTGTCATCATGAACATTGCATTACACAATCAAAATATTGATCCGAGATTGATTCCCAAGTCTACCTATAGGAAAAATTACTTTTGTTGGATGAAGTATTGTTATAGTCCTATTATGTTGAAGATATAATAATATCTTATGTGTGACTACTTGTGAAAGTAGTTGGTTGATGGTTGGCATTGGGAGTTTCAAATCCCATTGACATCACTATAGGAGATGATCTTTCTTTTGTAGCCGACCACATAGCATGTTCGTATAAGTGACAATGAAATTCTATTTAATTTTTTCAAACCATATTATATGTTGTATAATGAGTTTAACATAGTGGCTGTTATTATCTACTTCTTAATGGAAGTCTTGTGTTTGCATCTTGCTGTGGAGGCTTTTTTCTACACAATGATTCAGGTGGACTAATCTATGCACACAAAAGAGAATTCCTCACCAAGATAAGGATCTAAAGAAAAGCATACCAAAATATGTGCAAGATGAAGAAATGAAATAGCATCTCATTAAATAGACAAGATGATCAACCCTCAAGTTTTGCATGAGACCTTAAGGTAGGATATGATGAGGCAAAGGTCTCCATGAAAGCTTAACCAAGCTTTGATACCAATGCAAGAGACTAAAGATTATGACCACCACCTACTAAAGAGATGACTTTCCTCCCAACCTTATGTCTATATATATAGTTGCTCGAATCAATGAGGACCACATGTAACTATATCTTGAGTAATCTTGAGATCTTTGGCCATATACATGAGTAACCAAATGGTGTCCAATTTTAGATTGGTAAAAAAATTTTTAGAACCTAAGATCATAGAATTACTTGCTTACATTTAGAAAGCTTGATATTATCATATTAAAATTAGGGTAGAGAATGTCCCTAAAATTAACTTTATGACTAGATATGGGCACTATGAGTTTTTGGTGATGCTTTTTGGTCTCAACAATGCTCCTATCACTTTTATGAAGCTCATAAACAATTTTTTACGACCTTATCTAGGGTAATTTGTAATAGACTTTCTCGGAGAAATTATGATCTATAGTAGATCAGAACAAGAGCAATTGGAACACTTGAGAAAATTATCCAAGTGTTTAGGAAAAATTTGGTCTTTACCAAAGCGTAACTCTGAATTTTTCAAAACAGAGGTTACATACCTTGGGCATATAATCTCTCAAGAAGGAATCTAGATGGATCATGAGAATGTATGGGATATCATGGAATGGCCAAATCCCATGAACTTGGAAAAATTACAAATCTTCCTAGGTTTATCAGGAATCTATCTAAGATTAATTAAGAATTATGCCAAAATTTTTGTTCTGATGATGGAATTGCTTAAAGATAAATGGAAAGCCTTTCAATGGGGAGAAAAATAGAAGCAAGGTATCACCAATTCGAGGGTAGAAATTGTCCTGGCTTCACTTTTTCATATACCATATCCCAATAAACCCTTTGTGGTTGAGAATAGCACGATTGATTTTTCTTAGGAGCAGTTCTAGTTCAGGATGGTCACGAAGTGTCTTTTGAGAGCAAGAAACTAGAATATGCTCAAAAGAGTTACTCTGTCTATGAGAAGGAGTTGTATCTTGAATAGTCTTTTCCATAATATTTAGCTCATCTAGCTCAAACATGTCTCCAAGTTCATTTGCTAATAGTGGCATTGGCTCCCTTTAGGTAGGTTGAAATATCTTCATGTTGTTCATGTGCTTTCTACCCACATCTTCCACTTCATCTAGACACTCATTGAGCACATTTATATGAATTCAAATGATACTCAACATGACAATGTAGTAAGTTTAAAACTCATTTACATTATAATCTCTTCCACCATCCTCACTTAAAACGCCACACAAAACTTAGATTATTTGTTATAGAGAAAAAATATAATATCCAATCATCATCATTGTTAAAGGATTGAATGAGCTTCATGACTATTTTTTGTGGTTTCTGATAGGGGTTCACAAATTTCTTATTCTAGGCCACATGCCTCAGCTTCTTTATTACAAAAAGAAGCATGAGAATGTTTGGAAGCCAATTCTCTTTATCGTGCTCCCTTAGACACTTTCTAATGAGCTCATCATAATATCCAATAGAGGAAAACTAAGTTGCACTTATAAAGCAGTGGCTAGACAAGTGGTTAACATTTTTGTTGACCCTACATCAATGTTCAAAGCCTATAAATATTGTGTTAGTAGAGAATATACAATGCCAAGACATACAAACCTAGTTAGACACTCATTAACATGGCATCTAGACTTAAAGGTTGTTGACATGGAGAAAAATTGATCTCCATTGTGGAAAATAGCAATCCTCTAGAGTGGTGAGAGTGTAAGCCCTACAAAATCATTAACCATCTTCAAAACTTATGGATGCTTAAATGGTTTATATTCATTAACAAAGCCACTACCTTTGAAAGCTATGTAGAATATCTACTATTGAAATTGTGTAACACTTTCTTAGGACTGCATTACAAATATTATGTACATCCTCCCAAAAAATAATATAGTATAAGGTATGAATATGGTGGACTAGATTAGAAAATCTTTTAAGTCAAGAGCACATTTCATCAAACACAAACACCTTTGCTTTAATTCTTGGGTCTTTATGCCTTTCCCTTTGTATTTGAGTGAGAAATGGAGTAGGGAAATCCTCGATGGCCTCACCACCCTTGTTATTCCTTTGAGGCTTCTAGAAATCAAGACCCAATCTCAGTGAAAATGATTTGGGTGGTGTTCAATGATAGACAATTCCTCCTTGTGACCAAGCAATATTCAAATGGACATAAATTGATACCTACATTGCACATAAAAGTGATAGCGAGCATCAATATCCACCACAAAGTCAATGGCTGGCATCAACTTTCAACACAAAGTCAATGCTTGGCATAGATTTGTAGTTGAATATAGATGAAAAGCATGGGGTGGATCAAAACATATAGTATGAAGATTTATCACATGAGTACTAGTAATGGTAAAATGGACTCACCCAATCTCAAAATATAAGAAAGTACTCTGACAAGGCTTTGTAAGAGAAGGTTATTGGATAGTCACTCTAGACCTCCTCCAAGGAGAAGCACACAAGTCTCCTCATAATGAATTCTTGAACCTTCATGCACATTTTATGATAACAATAATGGAAAATGCTAGGCAAAGAGAGCTGGAAATATATTGCTTAAACTTAAAAGGTGAGGATACCTACTTTTTTAACTCTAAGAACATTTCTTCTAGGCTGAGTTCCTTTGAAATAGACCTTGATAAGCTAGACACAATAAAATTCACATCCTTCATACCTTACATAGGTTCGGAAGATTTATTTCTTGTGATACATATATGCCATAATCTACATAAATGATTCCCATTCCGAGATTGTAATGTAAGATTTATTTACTTCCTTAATTCCTTCATTTCAAGTACCTATGATTGTAATGTCATCTACATAAATGCAAATGTAGATTATACCTTTATTTGTTCTATTTATAAGTAGACTTGCATCTGGCTTTGAGCTTTGATATTCAAGTTGATTGAGATACCTCACAAACCTATAGTCCCAAGCTCTTGGAGCTTGCTTTAACCCATAGAGTGCTCTTCTCAATCTAGATACGTATAATTTGCAAACCCTTGTGGTTTCTCCATGTATACTTATATATATATATATATATATATATATATATATATATATATATATATATATATATATATATATATATATATATATATATATATATATATATATATATATATATATATATATATATATATATATATATAGAAATGCATTCTTTATATCTAAATGACTCAAGATCCATCGTTTTGATGTGACAATAGCAATGATTGTCCTTATAGTTGGATTCTTTGCCACAAGACTGAATGTCTCATCGGAATCTATGCCGTGAGTTTGGGCATAGCCTTTGATCACCAATCTAGCTTTATTTCTGGCAACTATTCCATCTACAAGCTTCTTCACCTTATAAAACCATTTACTTACAATCATTTTCTTACCATTTGGTTTTGGAACAAGTTCCTAAGTCTTGTTCTTCTCAAGTGCATTGAACTCTTCCTTTATTGCTTCTTCCCCTTGTTTCTTGCCTTTTGCATCATCATAGCTTTGAGGTTCTTCATCTTCCTTGACCATATAAGCATAGCTTTTTTGAGTCATATAAGAATATAAAAATACATTGTTGGTTGTCTCCTTAATCAGGTTGAGCTTCTTGGTTCACATTCTTTGTGGGTATCTAAATACACTTCTTCATCAAACTTAGGTGCATCTTCATTTCTCCTTGATAATCCAACTCTAGATGTACTTACTTGCATGTGATCATCTTCTCCATTTACTTGCATATGTGATTTACCTCTCTCATTTCTTTTTACCTCTTCTTCAAATGTTTCAACGATATTACTTTGTTCTGCATACCAACTCTCTCTTGTTCATCAAATGTCACATCTTTGGAAACAAGAAATTGTTTGGTTAGAGGATTGCATAACCTAATACCCATTTGCTTTTCATCATATCCAATGAGCATATATTTTTCAGCCTTTGGTTCAAGCTTATATATGTGTTGTGATGGTACATAAGCATAGGAAATTGATCCAAAAACTTTACAATGATCTAGTGTTGGTTTCTTACCCCACTAAGCTAGGGCTATACATGGTAATCTATTCACTAGATATGTGACTGTATTCATGGCCTCAACCCATTGATCATTTTAACCTTGCCCTAGTGAACTCAATCAAAGTTCTACTTCTCCTTTCTGCCAACCCATTTTTCTCCATAAGACTAGAATCTCTTGAACTTTTAAGCTCTAACCCTTTTTGCATATGCATGAAAATGTTTGAAGGCTCCAAACACTTTTGATCTTGCCTTCAAAACATAAAGAGTTATCCATCTTGTAGCATCATCAATAAAGAGAACTTAATACCTAGAGCCATTGATTGATCCTTCTTTTGTTGGTCCCCATACATCTAGATATATGGATGAGTTCTAGTACTCCATCATGCTTGAATCCTTTCTTCTTAAATGCTAATCTATGTGCATTTCCCATCTAGCATGCTTCACATTTATAGACCATATTTTGATTCTCTACATTTGGTAGCCCTATTACAGATTGATTCGCCACCGTAGATGTGATTTCTCTTTCATTGAAATGTCCTAACCTCTTATGCTAGAGTTCTAATTCTATAGTCACTTCATCACCATGTGTGAGCAAGGCTTGAAGAATGCTCCCTTCCACTTTCAGAGTAAATTGTCTACCTTCCTTATTACCATAGAGAATCTGATTATATTCATTTTGGATCTTCCTTAAATACTCCATTTGTAAATCTGACTTAAAAACTTTTCTCAGCTATTTGCCAAACACTAATGATGTAATAGGCCTCTTTTCTAGTAAAATAATTCATTTTGAACTTTCTAAATTTCATTGTGGGGATAATGCTTAGAATGAATAATTAGGTCATTTTATGCATGTAGGAAAAATTTTGGGTTGACAACTTTCATACTCTCTTTAGACTTATTTGCATCATCTTTTCTAGTCAAATTCTAAAGATGAAGATGAAAGAACTAAGAAAAACTCTGTATGAGAGAAGAGTAGAGCAAGTATAAGAGAATAAAAGTGCTTGAGTGAAATTTTTATGAATCATGATTTAAGCACCTTGTTCAGGGACCTACATTTAGTTCGTTCTAAGAAACTGTCTTGATTTTAGTCTCTCTCTAGAATTTTGCAACTTGCAAGGCTCAAAAGTGGCACTTGGAAGCAAATTTGGACCTAGATCATCTCTAACACTACTCTACATATTGCAAAATTGAAGAAAACTGTCTCTCACAAGCTTAAGCTAATTCCTCACCATTTTTGAGTTATAGGGCTTTGAGAAGTGCCGTTTTGCAACACTTCAAAAAAATGAGGGCTTATCTAAATCTATTCAAATCCGGGATTTTGATGCTCACACGTCACCATGTCTAATTATGGAAAATTTCGGATATGTTTTTCTTTGGTGTTTTTCTTCTAGTTTTTACAGGTACACTAAAGAAAGAAAGCTCACTACGATCGCATGGCTTTTTGCAAAAGTGTTGGAGAAACTCGACTTTTTCTAAATTTGGTGGATCACACACGTCTTTCGGGGAGGGAAGCAATCAAACTCTGATATAGGGAGACTTCTGCATCAAAACAGGAACACACAGAGATCTGAGAATTACCTTATGATTGAGAGTGATAGTGAGAATGAGAGTGTGATTGAGAGTGCGAGTGTGAATGTGACTATGATAGCTCACCATACGACAACTTGTGAAGGAATTCCTGAGGATGTCCCTTCCCCCAGTGGTCAATCCCATAATCAAAAACTGCCATTTCGGATCGACACGTCTCACATCCTTCATGTTCACAGCATTCCGCAGCTCATGTTTGACCATAGTGGTGGATCTGGAATAGGCGCATCGGAACGACACTTCCGTTGCCATAGCATGCCCTCTCTGAACGATCCGACGGCCTTCCAGATTAGATATAACGCATATGATGCAAGATCTGCAGATGGAACACAGGAAAGTCTGAAATTCTCAAACCCCTTAAAGGACCATAGCACAGTCCAGCGGTCTCCATGCGAAAGGGTTCATCCCAATTGTCCTTCCTCTCGTTCATACCGCCGGCTGTGCTGGATGAAAGTATTTCCCACTTCCCTGAGCAAATCACTTTCCACTGGATCCTTCATCGCTTAAAGTCATGATGATCATACAGACTGTCCTGCAATATCAGAATATCCTTTTGCAGAATGGTGCGTCTCATTCCTTGTATAGTGGAGAAGACAAGCCTTAATGCACCACCGATAACTCCTGAGAACCGATTCACGCACGAACAGTGCGTTCCAGAATTTTTTTGAGATCCTTTATCATTTCTTTTACTATAGAATTCAGAAATTGTCCTCCTCAAGCGCCTGTTGTATATATCATCGTTGAAAGAACCTCCTTCTGAGCCCCTTCAATCCGTATCATCAGATGGATAAGATGTACGTGTAGGATTTGACTAATGGCTCCATCACAGGCTGATGTTGAGTTATAAGTATAATTCTATTCAGTTGATTATGTGTATTCAAATTAGTTTACTGAAAGAACAATTTACGTGAATAACGTAATATGCGTATCTTTCTCTCGTCGTGTGCATTAACTCGAAAGACCCAATGAGGTTAATATGAACGAGAGAGAGATTCTATGTAAGAAGTTTGTGTGTGTTATTGATCCGAGATGGACCAAATCCAATACACCATTTTATGATGGAAGATACCAAAAATATATAAAATCATATGAATATTGACTAAATTGAAAGGTTATGAAAAAATAAGATTAAACCGAAAACTTTACGAGACCATAGAGAGATATACAAAGGAACGAACACAATTATACTTTATGTGAGCCGACATTAGGAGAAGAAGATAGAATAATTTAAACTAAGTTCATACTTTTTGAGTTAATTCATAATTTGAGAAGACATAGATAGTACTCTAAATATTGAGTGGGAATGATTAGGTAATTAAGCAAGGGGATCTCTTTGCATGAATCAAAAAACAAAAAGATTAAACATAATGTTGGCATCCAAGGAATTGGTCCAGGTGGTCTGACGTGGTGAAGGAGCTTAAAACAAATGAGTGAGGACAAGTCTCTTAAAAACAATGATTTTTTTCACTATGCATACATTGCAAATACTGTTTTTAATAATTCCACCTCTACTTTCTCCAAGCCAAGGATTCCTAAGACGTGAGGACTATTAGATGTGCCCTTGTATCAATTTTCATAATTTTTAAAGCTTCTTTAAGTCCCCAAATCAGGTTGGAAACCTAAGTTTCAACTACCCGGACACTAGATGTGAACATGATCAAAACTAGTAAAAAACCTATAAAGAGAGCTAGAGATAAAATAGGACAATTAAGTTTCAAAATATTTTCCTTGAGTCTAAAATATGAGACCTAGAGTAGGAGGACATTGCAAAAGAACCTAGAATACCTTTTGACAAGTTCATCTTCTCTAGGATAATTACACCATAATGGATACCCCAAGATAACAAAAGCATCGAGCTTTTCTTGAATAGAGACGTGGTTGAATCCTTTTGGAGATTTAAAACAGACCAACCTAGCTAGGTAGGTGGAGTCACTATATATGAGTTCAAATTCTTGGAGGCTCCAGGGAAGCTTGTTTACTTAGACAACTATGCGAAAAGATTGTACTTAGTGATGGATCATCATAGGCATGCATACTTTTGGAAGAGTGAGTCAATTTCTCCGCATTGAGATCTAACATTTCTCATGGCCACCACAGAGGAGGGTCATCTCAAATTCGCAATAGCCACAACCACAAAACTAGAGAAACAAGAGGTTGACGTATTTTGATGGCGATGCACCAAAGTGCACTCTCCTTATGGAGAGCTCCACGATGATATCCTCGAAGTACAAAACCAAGATCCATGCACCGCACACAATACTCTCCATAGAGGCTACAAAATACATGGAAAAACACAGTACATAGGGAGCATGAACACAAACTTCTTAGGTGTTACAAATGTGGTCAAACTTGTAGTCTATGGACAGTAATGGTAACAATCTTGCACCAAAGGCCAATATGTCGAAAGGAACGACGCAAGAAAAATACATCATGATAAAGAATACCTGAGTGTAAGTATACAAATTATACCTCCCACCTCATGGGCAGGTTACAGAGTATACAAGCGTTTGTGTAAGAGCATGAATCAAGTAACACCCATGAAGGGACAATAGTGTCGAAAGCTATCTTGTGGTAGAGCGTCAGTCAATGCATCTGCAGCATTATCTCGAGTATGAACCTTCTCAAGGAAAATGTGCTCAGTGGCTAAGAAATCTCTAATAAAGTCATATCTAACGTCAATGCGCTTGGTCTTTGCATGGTATACTGGATTCTCAGCCAAAGCAATGGCACTCTGACTATCAATGAGCAAATGAGGTACATGCAAAGCTATACCAAGATAACAAGCAAGATGGGAAAGCCACATTGCTTCCTTACATGCCTCACTTGTTGCACCATACTCTACTTCTCTAGTGGAAATAGTTGTAAATTCTTAAAGATGAGATCTCCAAGAGATAGCACCTCCAACAAGATTAAAAATGTTTCCTAATGTAGAATAATGATTTTGTACACAATCAAAATAGTTAGAAGCTGTGTACCCAATAATGGATGCTTTCAATCCACCTAAGCATAGACACTTGTCCTTAGTGCCAGTCAAATATCTCAAAATCATCTTAACCACTTCCCAATGTTTCTTTCTAGGTTAAGACATATATTTGCTCACAACTCCCACTGTAAATGCAATGGTTGGTCCCATAGCTACCATAGCATACATGAGACTACCAACAACACACTAATAGGGAATCTTGGTCATGAATTCCTTTTCCTCATCTGATTTGGGGCCATCATTGTGGTGTCACATGGAAAGAAGCACCAAAATCTAGCAACCATGTGCGGGAAAGAGAATCAACCATCAGAGCCTGAGTTGGCACAATACTATCAAGTGTCAACACATCAGCATCATCAGAAATAGAATTAATTTCCTCAATCTTCACAGTCGAAGTAGATGGTGCAAGTAACTATTTAACATGCCCATCAACATTTTGTCATTTAGCTTTAGCATTCTTCAATGCATAACGGTCTTTGTTCATGTGTCCTTTCTTACGAAGATAATTCCATTCAATATCCCTCTTCCTTGATTTACTTCTACTCTTATTCCATTGACCATGCTTTTCCTTGTTCTTTCTCCTTCCATGTTGTTAGTTCTTTTCTTGGTAAGAATCACGAACATTATATGCATCTCTAATCTGAGTGCCAACCAAAAATTTTCTTTGAATTCCCTCACTCAAGAGTGCTCCACATAGGTGAGCATAGACCACTTTACCACCATTTGCACTATTTCTAATAGTTGTGCAAAACGTATCCCATGGTGATGGCAAGGTGCATAACAACAAGACTGCTTTCAATTCATTATCCAGATCCATTTTTTGAGCCTGTAACTTGGAGAATATAGCATCAAACTCATTAAGATGAGCTCAAACACTATCTATGTCCTTCATGAAAAGGCCATATAACTTTCTCATCACATACACTTTATTTGATGCCCTCTCTTCTTCATATGTATTGCATAACGTCTTTCAAAGCTCCTCAGCACTTTCATAGTTCAATATTGTAAAGTAAACATTATATGCTAGTTGCAATTGAATGGTAGACTTGCCCATTTCATCTAGCTCATCCCAGTCGTCTTCATCCATGTTAGTAAGCTTCTTTGAGATTCCCTTTACTGTCTTCCATTTCCTTCTTTGAATAAGCATATGTTTAAAATGATTCTTTCAAAGAGGAAAGTTTGTGTTGTCAAACTTTGGGATCTCAAAATCGTCTTTTCCCTACAAGTTATAGCTCCCCGGCAAAAGACTGCCATTAGACCTTGATCCACTAGACATGCTTGAGATCTCTAATGCAATGATGGTAGACAACTGAATAAAATGATAATGGAGCTAGAGGAGTCCTAATACCACTAAGGCTCAAAGAAGGATGAACAAGTGTTAAATTCCAGGAGGGAATCCCATCATTGTCTTGCTCCTTCAATTATGTGCATCATCTTCTTCGCCAACAATAATCTTGGAGAGGCTGCTGCTCTCTCTCCAAAGCTCCAAATTGAGTTGAAGATGGCTCATTGGGACAATATTAGTGTCTAGTTTATGCCTATACATTTTCATAGAATTTGATTTAGTAGATTGGGAGCAATCTGAGTTTTTCTGTATTGGGGTCAATCTCTATATATTCCTGAAAATTAGGAAGTACCACCTGTGAATGTCGCATTCATTCCTATAGTAGATTTTGCTTATTCCAAATACTTTTGTGCGTTTCATACACTCAACCCTATGTGTATTACTCCCATAAAAGGTTTTTTTCTAATTGTGATCACCCTGGTTGCTATGGGCGTTTGAAGTTCATTGTCTCTTCCACAGATAGTAAGTTTTTTGAGCTAGTCGACCCGTGAACCTATTTGTTTTGTGTCGACTCATTCTCCTTGATGCTCCAAAGTACATAGTGTGTTTCTTTACACTTATTGCATACCTATAAGGTCTATTTGAGTCTCCATAAGCTCAAGGGCTGGTCTTGTGCGGGTTGGCTAGACCAAACTTCGTCGCTTCGAAACACACTTTTCTACCTTCTACAAGCTTCTTCAAGTTCTTTTAGTGGTATCAGAGCTAGATCAAGATGGGTGATGGCTTTCCCTCAATGATCGAGGAGCTTGATCGACACAACTACGCGGCTTGGCAAATTAGAATGGAGGCCTATTTGCAACGTAGAAATCTTTATGGAATTGTAGCCGGTGATGAAGCTATGCCTATTCCAAGATCCATTGGAGGACCTACACAAGAGCAGACAGATAAGCTCACACTTTAGTGTGCAAGGGATGCTCAAGCAAGGTCGTGCATACTAAACTCTATCTCTGACTTTCTATTACCACATATTAGATGATGCAAGACATCTCAAGGGACTTGGGATGCCCTCAAGACTTTCTTTCCCGCTAGTACCAAAGCAAGAAAGAATCATCTTTGGAACAAGTTCAACCAAATGAAGAAGACACCTAACAAACCATCACAGAGTTTGTTACCAAGGTCAAGGAGGTTGGGGATCAGTTAGCATCCATTGGATAGCTTATTTAAGAAGAGGTCATCAAGAGGCAAATTCTCAACGGCATTCGAAGTGATAAGCAATGGAAATGCTTCACGATGGCTTATGATATCATCATGGATGTGAAAACTCCAGACTTCAACATCTTTCTTGGACAACTCTTTAATCAAGAAGCCAACAATAGCATAAAGGAAGGTAAATCTTATCATGGTAATTCAACTAGTGCTCTATATGCAGATAAGAAGGATAAGAAGCAGAAAGACAAGAAAAAGGAAGAAGAGACTTCTCAAGCCAACTTTGCAAGCAAGAGGAAGTGGAAAGGGAAGAAGAAAGGACCAAAGCAAGACAAAGCCAAAGGTGAGAATGTTCAAACTTATGCCATATGCGATAAGACCAACCACACCACTCAGAATTGCTGGTTCAATGGGAAGACCCAGAAAGGAAGTGGAAGAGGTGGATATGGAAGCAATACAGGCAGAGGTGGACACAACTTGAACAATAACAATAGAAGCTATAATAGAAAGGACTATAGCAATTATTCAGAAGATCAACCACATGAAGACTCATTGCTTCTTATGAATCTAAGCCATAAAGAAGGTAAAGAAGATGATCATTTGTTCTACATAGATTCAGGATGTTCGAATCATGTTGCAGGCAACATTGCTCTTCTATCTGATTTGGAAAGTCCAAAGCATAGACATGAAGTGCAAATAGGGGATGACACAAAGCACAATGTGGAGAAGATTGGTAATGTCAAAGGTTCCAATGGCGGTACAAACATTCTGAGTAAGGTTCTTTATGTACCCACTATCACTAAAAACCTACTAATTGTAGGCCAAAAATAGTTGAAAAAGGCTTGCAAGTTAGGTTCACCCAACATGGTGCTTTTGTGGAAGATCCGTGTCAAGGCCTCAAAAAGATAGCCCGAGGTGAGAAGCATGGTAGGCTCTTTACTTTTGAAGTAAGAGAAACCAAGAACATAGCTCTATTCAACTTTGGGTCTCAAACCCTAAGTGAGCTTGAAGTGTGGCATAAGACATTTGCTCATGTGAATGAAACAACCTTGAAGGATATATGTAGGGATCAAAGTGTTCTAAGACTGCCGCACATATCAAAGCAACATATGATCAACAGGTGTGATGCATGTCAGATTGGGAAGGCAGAAAGACAACCATTCAACCACAAAGGCTACATCCACAACAACTTACTGGAATTAGTACATACAGATGTATGGGTACCAAGTCAAGAACCTTCATTGGCAGGATCAAGGTATTATGTCTCATTTATTGACGACCATCGTAGATGGACTGTTCTATACTTTATCAAGAGTAAGAATTAAGTGTTTGATTGCTTCAAGAAGTATCTTGCACATGTGGAGAATCATATAGGTAGATCACTAAAGAAGCTCAGATCTGATGGAGGGGGAGAATACTTCTCCAGAGATTTTGATGAGTTCTTCCACGAAAAAGGTATCAAAAGGGAAGTGACTACTAGGTACTCTCATTACCTAAATGGAATTGCAGAGAGGAGAAACAAGACATTGGTTGGATCAGCCCGAACAATGCTTGAAGAGAAGAAGTTGCCACATTATCTATGGGCAGAAGCTATTTCAACTGCTGTGTACCTAGTCAATAGACTACCATCCAAATCACTTCAAGGTATGACTCCTTATGAAGCATGGCATGGAAGAAAACCTAGTCTTGGACATTGCAAGGTTTTTGGTTGTTTAGCTTATGTTCATTTACCATCACAAATAAGAGGTAAGCTAGATGAAAGGGCAACAAAGGCAGTGTTTATTGGATATGATTCAACTCAGATGGGTTAGAGGTTCTTCAATCCTTGAACCAAGCAATTCACTACAAGTAGAGATGTTGTGTTTGAAGAACACATGTCTTGGTATGATGAAGACAAACAAAAGGTAACACTACCATATGATCTTGATTCTAACTCTCATCAATTAGGAAGCAAGCATGATACACAGGTCCAGGATCCAAGAAGTGATACAGATGATGACCAAGATGAAAGAGAAAAGGATTACAAGCTATGGAAGTAAAGAGGCAAAGCAAAGATGCAAGAGGTTGGAGAATG
The DNA here is from genome assembly GCA_020310875.1 of Ceratopteris richardii. Lineage (NCBI taxonomy): Eukaryota > Viridiplantae > Streptophyta > Polypodiopsida > Polypodiales > Pteridaceae > Ceratopteris > Ceratopteris richardii. Next base: position 159,152,987 of record CM035412.1, read on the forward strand.
CTCAAAACAAGCACCTAGAAGATTAGCAAGAGAGAAGAAACAACCAGAAAGGTATGGATATGATTCCACATTTGTTACGAAGCATTCAATCTACTTGGCAAAAGCCTCTATTTTAGAGGAACCCTCAACCTATGAAGAGGCAAAGGAAAATCCTAATTGGGAAAAGGCCATGAACAAAGAGATAGATGCATTGAAGGAAATTGACACTTGGGATTTGGTTCCAATATCGCCGATTCAAAAGGTAATTGGTTGCAGATGGGTATATAAAGTTAAAAGAAATTCAGATAGATCAGTTTGCAGGTACAAGGCAAGATTAGTTGCCAGAGGATGCTCACAAACTCATGGTATAGACTATGAGGAAACATTCTCACTAGTTGAAAAGATGACTACAATCAGGACATTGATAAGTGTAGCTGCTGCAAGGAATTGGAGAGTCCTCCAACTTGATGTGCAAAAAGCATTCTTAAATGGTTGGATAAGTGAAGAGGTATACATGTCACAACCACCAGGTTTTCAAAGCCCTAATCATCCATCCTATGTTTGCAGACTTAACAAAGGCTTGTATGGATTGAAACAAGCTCCAAGAGCTTGGAATTACAGGTTGGTTACATATCTTCAAGATCAAGGGTTCAAAGCTAGCAGCTCATATCCTTCTCTATTCATCAAAAGGGATCACAATGAGGTTATCTATCTATGTGTATATGTAGACGATATTATTGTGATAGGTGATGATCTAAATGGCATTCAAAATATCAAGAGACACATGCAAGAGGAGTTCAAAATCAGTGACCTAGGTGAGCTCACATATATCCTAGGTATGCAGGTGATATATACAAATGAAGGAATGTATTTGACTCAAAGAAGATACATTCAGGATCTTCTTCTCAAGCTCAAAATCGAGAACACTAAACCTGCAGGTACACCTTTGGAGATGAATCATAAACTTAGTGTTTATGAAGCTGAGAAAATTGAAGACATTAAAGAGTATCAAAGCTTGGAAGGTAACTTGATATATGCTACTCATACAAGGGCAGACATCTTATATAGTGTGGGAGTGCTTAGTTTGTTCATGCACTCACCAAGAAGACCACACATAGATGCGGCTAAGAGAGTACTTAAGTGTCTCAAAGGTACAATCAACGAAGGTATATTCTATGCTTACTCTTCAGATTTGTATATCAAATCTACTCAGGTGCAGATTGGGCTGGAGCTAAGGATGATAGAAAAAGTACATCTGGTTACTTAGCATTTGCAGGTTCGAAGCTAGTTTCATGGAGTTCCAAGAAGCAACCAACAGTTGCTTTATCTTGAACTGAAGCAGAGTATAGAGGCTTGACCATAGCAACTCAAGAGGCAATATGGTTAAAAGCATTGTATACAGATTTGGGATTTGTGAGTACCAAACGTCACATATTGAAAGTTCCATGCGAGAACCATGGAACTTGTGAGTACCAAACATCACATATTGGAGATAATGTAAGTTCCATGCATCTATCGGAAAATCCTATTTTCCATTGGAGAACCAAGCACATAGAAGTTCATTACCACTTCATCAGGGAGAAGCTCATGGCAAATGAGATTGACATTTCTTTTGTTCCTACTGAAAAGCAAGTAGCAGATAAGATGACGAAGGCACTTGATGGATTAAAGCTTGTAGATTCAAAGCTATGGTAGGTATTCAACCTATCAAAGAATGAAGACTCGAGCATACTTTAGCTTGAGGGGGAGCTGTTGGAACATCAAGCTTAGACTATGATTGAGGTGGATTTGATCTACATCAAAGGCTATCGCATCGAAAGAATATCCGTTGGAGAGTTCTTTTTCTTATGCTCATTTATTGTATTTTTTTGAGAGATTTTTGATGGTTCATTTACTTTTGTACAAGCGTTGAGCTTTACACATGTAAAGGTAGAAAGATAGAGCCCGAATCCCACGAATTTGTGGTGGTTGAAGTTTCATTCAATCAAGCAATCAAATCACCTAAAAGTAGATCAAACTAGATCTTCACTTTTCCTAGATTGTCGAAAATGAATTGATTTCCTCGAACAACCATTCCCTCCTTCATTTGAAGTCAAATTTTAATTGTAGAAGTTTTGGAACACTCCTAGGGTCTATATAAAGACTTGAAATCACTTGTACATGACATGGAAGCAATAAACATACACTTGTGACCATCATTGTCTTGCTCCTTCAATTCTCTGCATCATCTTCTTCGCCAACAGTAATCTTGCAAAGGTTGCTGCTCTCTCGAGAGCTCCAAATTTAGTGCAAGATGTCTCATTGGAAATTTATTAGTGTCTAGCTTAAGCCTATAAACTTTCATAGCATTTGATTCAGTACCTTGGGAGAAATCTGAGTTCTTCTGTCTCTGGGTCAATCTCTGTGTATTCCTGAAAAATAGGAAGTACCACCGGTGAATGTCGCATTCATTCCTATAGCATATTTTGCTTATTCCTTAAAATTTTGTGCGTTACATACACTCAAACCTTTGTGTATCACTCCCATAAAAGGATTGTTTTTAATTGTAATCACGTTGGTCGCTATGGGCATTTGAAGTTCATTGTCTCTTCCATAGATAGTAACTTCTTTGAGCTAGTCGACCCACGAACCTATCTGTTTTGTATCGACTCATTCTCCTTGATGCTCCAAAGTACATAGTGTGTTTCTTTGCACTTATTGCATGCCTATAAGGTCTATTTGAGTCTCCATAAGCTCAAGGGCTGGTCTTGTGCCGGTTGGCTAGACCAAACTTTGTCGCTTGGAAACGCACTTTTCTACCTTCTACAAGCTTCTCCAAATTCTTCGAGTACCTACTCATTTCTTGGAGTGTCCCCCATCTCTCCCAACAGTGGTATCAAAGCTAAGATAAGGTAAAATGGGCGATTTTTTTGCTTCTTTCATTGATAAATTGGATAGGAACAACTATTAAGCATGATCCTTAAGAATGAAGACATACTTGCAAGGAAGGAGCCTCTACGGATACATCTCATGAGATGAGGAGATGCCCATATTCAAAAGCAAACGACAAGAGAGGAGCATGAAAGACTAAACACATGGTGTGAAGAGGATGCATTAGCAAGGTCTTACTAACTAAACTCAATTTCTGATTTTCTTCTTCCACACATCAGGAACTGTAAGACATCCCAAGAGACTTGGAAAACAGTCTCTTCATATTTCTCTTCCAATACAAGGGCTAGGAAGAACCAATTGTGGATTGAGTTTACCACTCAAAGAAAGCAACCCAAAACAAGGCATCTCAGAGTATGTGAAGAAATTCAAGGATATAGTGATCAATTGGCAAGCATAAGAGAAGAAATTGAAGAGGAGGAGATTATAAGACAAATAATCAATAGTATTAAAGCTGATGACGAATGGGAGAGCTTCACAACTGCCATGGACTTGCACATGGACATGCAGATTCCAGATCTTACTACACTCTTGGGGCAACTCTTTACCCATGAAGCCAAGCTCAACAATGGGGAGCTCTTCTGCCCTATACACTGATAAAAGTAAGTCCAAAGAGAAAGGGAAGAACAAGAAGATTGAGGATGAAGGAGCTACCTCCGAAGCGAACTATGTAGGGAGAGGTAGAACCTAAAGAGGAAGGGGGAGAGGAGGTAAGCAAGGTAGGGGGAGACCTTATAACGCCTCACCATGTAATATTTGTGGATTGTTAAATCATACTGATGAGTGGTACAGGAACAAGAATTAGAGAGGTAGAGGATATCAAAGAGGTGGATATACACAATTAAGAGGAAGATTCAATCACCATCACTGATACAATAACAAATACAACAACAACTACAATAGCAACTACCAAGGAGGCTAAAAATCAAAGAAATATTACAACACCTATATAGAGGAACAAGAGGATTCTCTTCTGATTGTGAATATGACTTTAAAAACCATTTATAAATGATGACCATCTCTTGTACATTGACACAAGATGCTCAAATCATGTTGTAGGCAATGTAGCTCTTCTATCTGACCTTGAGAAACCAAAGGGTAAGCATGAGGTACAAATAGATGTTGACACCAAGCAATTAGTGATTAAAGTACGAAATGTTAAGACCTCTGATGGAAATAGAAACCTACTGAGGAGGGTTTTATATGTACCTACAATTACCAAGAATTTGATGAGTGTTGGACAGATTATGGAAAAGGGTTTGTAGGTTAGATTCAACCAATATGGAGAATTTGTGGAGGATCCCCAACTTTTATTCAAGAGAATTTCCAAAGGAGAAAAGACAGGTAGATTATTCTCTTTTGAACTTGAAGATACAAGGAATATTGCACTTTATAGTTACAAAGACCAAACACTATCATAGCTTGAAATTTGGCATAAGAGATAAGGGCATGTTGGTGAAAGAACATTAAATCAAATATGTAGAGATCAATGTGTGCTTGGGATACCTAATGTATCCAAGCAACACATGATATATAAATGTGGTGCTTGTCAGTTTGGAAAATCTCATAGGTTACCCTTCTCAAGGAACGGCTACATGCATGAGGACTACCTAGAGCTTGTCCATACAGATGTTTGGGGACGCAGTATGGATCCCTCAATTTCTAGATCAAGGTATTAAATCTTTCATTGATGATTTTCGTAGGTGGACTATCTTGTACTTTATGAAGCACAAACATGAAGTATTTAGTTGCTTTAAAAAATATCTTGCACTTGTTGAGAACCAAACAGGAAGAAGCTTAAAGAGACTAAGGTCAGATGGAGGAGGTGAGTACTTCTCAAATGAATTTGATGCATTCTTGCAAGATAAAGGAATCAAGAGAGAAATTATATTAAGGTATATCCCTGAGCAAAATGGGGTGGCAGAGAAGAGAATCTTCATCATTTTGAGCATTTATAGGAGATCTTTTTGTTGTATATTCCTAATCTAAAGCATTGTAGAGGCATTTCATCTTATGTATATTTTCATGCTAAAAAAGTAACTATCAATAGGAATTTTCAGTATTTTTGCTTGTAAGAGTGTGGTTAAAAGGTTGAATGATCTTATGTTTGAATTAAGAGATTTTGCTCCCACTAACTTACCTAGATGGATACCACTAGAGAGGGGGTACATTGACCATGCTATTGAGGTAGTTACTTACACTAACCCTATATGAAAGCCACCTTATAGGCTTCGTGTTTCTCACTATTCAGAGGTAGAGAGGTAAGTAAAAGATAAGCTAGATAAGGGCTTTATTAGACCTTCTAAGTCACCTTTGCCATTGCCATTTCTTGTAGTTAAGAAGAAAGATAGCTCTATGAGACTATGCATAGATTATAGGGCATTAAACAAGGTAGCTATCAAAAATATTATTCCAACGCCTAGGATGGAAGACCTATTTGATAAGTGAAATCAAGCTAGGTATTCTATTGTAAGAGACTAAAGATTACAACCAACATGCGCTATAGAGATGAATCTCCTCCCAATCTTATTTTTGTATATATAAATACTCGAATCAATGAGGACCACAAATGTAAGTAGATTCCACAAGTGCATGTGCAATCTCCTCCACTCATTTAATGTCTTCCACTAGATTCTACTAGTTGTTGGAGTGATCTCAACCACTACTTTAGAACATTCCACTAGAATCCACTAGTGAATGGTGTACTTGGCACTCGAGTTAAGTCTCTATAGACTGAAGTTCATGCATTTTAACTTGAGTGAGAAGGTTGTAGAGCTCCTTGTGTAAAATTGTCTGCCATTTCTCCCCATGGGGGTTGAACACAAGACCGTCTCCTTCAAAACCTTGAGACTTAAGCACTAGCCTAACGGGATCACTTGTTTAAGTGAGTACATGAACTTATGCTTAAGTCTAATCTCCACATTGTTTTTCATACACATGAGTGACCAAAGGGTGTTCGATTTCAAAATTGATTGATTGGTTCAGATCAGATCATATAATTACTTCTTTACATTCTTTTCCCCGCTGGGATAGATTTTCATCCTCAAAAATAAAGCTATATATAGTAATCTTACGCAACCCCCCAACCTCATGTTTTAAAACTAAAAGAATGTGTCTCATCACTGTGGTGGGATCATTTCCTGAATGACTCAAAACACATGCTAGCTTTGGACTTTGAGAAACTAGTCCAATGAAAAAGTAGTGAATGAATAATAAGGGTGGATCTGAAAACATCCATGCCCAATCCATTTGTCGCTTGATATGCCATCTAGGCAGAAACATGCGAGATGGGTGGATTCCAACTGGTCCATTTTTGGGCATAAATGGTGCCTGGAGTTAGTAACTTAGGTTGGATTTTTATCCCTTTCAAGACTTTGAGAACTGTTGATTCACTTCCGTTCGATTTGGAAAACTAGAAGTTTGGTTGGCCCAAATATCAAGCTTATATGTTTGTACAATGGTTTACTCCCAACCAACACTTACTTGTAAAAGTTTCTATGAATTATCAAGGTAATGAGTAAGTCAACTTAGACTCATGATCCTTTGAAGATTTAAAAGGTTTCTTGCATAGAACCTCTATGTGGGATGTTTAATTTAGTTGCTTGGTTCCATTTGGCTAACCCTGGACTTTCACTAAAAGAATCACATGGCATATGTGAGTCAAATCCATAAGATTCTAAAAGTGAAAAGAAAGAGCTAAAATATTGTACAACCAATTCAAACTTTGAAGATACATAAAAGTTGCAATGACTCGAGACTTTAACTTTTCAAACATTTGTTTCAACAAGGTACTAATGCAATTTATCTATCTTTTAAGGAAATAAAATGGAATCTCAAAATGATTGTTGGAGTAAAGCTAAAAATCATGCAACCACAAGATACTAGTGTGCTATCGAACATTAATGTGTCAACCCTAAGGGGTTCTATTGATGTTTTCTTTACTCAAATAATGCTTCAATTGAGACTTACTTCATGCCTATATTCAATATTAGTGACTACTTACTAGTCAGTCGAATCCCTAGTTAAAAATATTAATTTGAAGTAAAAGACCGACTTCCTTAGAAATTTATCAAATAGTTCTAAATCAACAACACTTTATCTTGAATTGTTACAAAATTCAAATAACCACACGTATTTTCCCTCTTTGAAAAAGAAAGATCTTTATTTGAAAAAGAAGATCTTAGGAGTTACTTACTTTGTATCTTCTATTATTTTCCCTATTTGAAAAAGAAGACTTTAGAAGTTACTAACTCTGTATCTTCTTTCTTACTTGACCTTGAAGTACCTTGAGATTGTGATTTTATCCTTCTTCAATTTGAACTTCTCCTTTGAAGTTTTAATTCCCTTGAGGATCAAATATAGCTTCAAAATTCATTCTAGGAATAAAAGATAATTATCATCCCATGGTCCAATGTCTCATACAATCTTTCCTACATCAAATTGAGTATAGAATATGGTATCCCATACCATCCTATTTTATATTCACATTGATGTGTGATTGATACTTATCCTGAAGCATAAGAATCTCTTGATAGAGTACCTTCTCACTTCAATTATTTACAAGAATTTTGAAGTTTGAGGCATTACCTCTAACAAGATTATCTTGGTTTTGATTCTTCACCTAATCATTTTATGATCTCCTACTTTTACCTTGAAAACTTGAAAACCTACGAATGGACCATCCATCCTTCTTTGCTATGGTTTTCAATAGAAAAATGGTTATAGTTCCAAGTTCTTGAATTTATCAAATTCAAGTACAATTGCTTATACTTGACCAATTTGTATTGACAAGAGCTTTTCACTTCTTGCCTTTAGGTTTATTTTTTATTGAAGTTTTAAGTAGCTACCCTTGCCAAGAGTTTATAGGAATTCTCTACTACTTAGATCTAAGCATCAAGTCATGCTTTTTGGATTCTCATAAAATCCCTTAAAGCATACGTAAATGTTACATGGTACCTTCCATTGACTTAATTATAGTTTTTATGGTTGCAAAATACATACTTGGAACAATTTACTCTATTCATAATTGGCACATTTTACTCTTTTCACACTTCTGATTGGATATTTGAAACTTGAGTGAAAAAAATCCCAAAAGAGCTTTGATTACCAATACTTGGGTAAAATTAAGAGTAGTTCTAATCACAAGTTTTTGGTCAAAGATTGCCAAGCTTGATCAATTCTTCTTGATCTTGCATTAAGAATAAAGAATTCTCTTTTATCGTTAAGATCTCTTAACTTATTGAAAGCATCTTCACCTACATGTGGGACTTTAAAGACCTTTCCCTCAACTCAAGTCTAAGCTATGATGATTCCTTTAAAATGCCAAAACTTGGAATCTTATCAAGAGTTATATGCTATGAGGTGATATCAATGATCAAACCTTAAGGGCCACTACTGGTGGCGTGGGACTTCTTGGGAACTACTTGCTATCAAACTTACTTAAAAAATTCCATTCTCGCCCATAAGAAGAACTTATGTTTTCAAGGACTTGAGATTCCACCTAATGAACTAAATAGACTAAGAAAATGATCTGGAATGATCTTCGAAAGAAATTCTTGTTTTTTGGACAAGACTCTGAAAGCTTTATAGCTCAAATTGTGTAGATGTCTCGAGTATCAAATTGAAGGATTAACTTAGAACATTTTTCCCATTTCCTAATGAAAGTTTAACTTAAACTTCCATTTCTATGTGATAAATATTACTTTTCTTGAGTTTGAAAAAATATTATCATTGTTCAATCATTTGATGCTACTAGAGTACTTTAAACATAATTCAACAATCCAATTTGATTGCATAGTTTAAATTACAAGCATCTTTTCATGATTGAACCAGTGTATAATAATTGTACTATGAACACTTGCTTTTCTTCTTTATCGCTTAACAATCATTGAGATCCTTTCTTAGAAGTGATAGCTTACCAATATCTTGGAAGACCTTATGATTGAGCTTTAAAATTAGCTTTTCAAAAACATACATTTTTTTTTCAATCTAAACTAGTGCCTGCGTACAAGAGTTTCAAGAAAGCTAGTGCTTTGCTCCTCATACAAAGTAAAACTTGGGCATGCTACAACTACAACCACCTTTAGTGTTAGGAACCCCACTATAGTTTATCATACCAAAAAGATATTTTCTAGATAATGTTTTTTTAGATATCTTGAAGATGTTTACTTTTTTTAACCTATAGTTAGGTTTAATAATTTGATCCCTTTTTATGAACTTACCTTAATTCAAATCCATGCATAATTATACTATTTTTCTACCATTCAAAAAGATATAAACATGCATGTGCACAAACTTGAGTGCATTAAATACCTTTTTTCAAACAAGAATGAAGCATGTGTTGTGCATGAAAACATCCCTTTGGAAGGCAATATGCACAAAAAAACATTTGTTTTCATGCATGAATCATGTTTCCATGTTATGTATGAAGTGCTTATAATGCTTCTCATGCTTGAAATGATAAATTAGTTTCATCACCCTACTTTAACTTTTACTTAACACCAAGTGTAAGTCTGCAGATCAAGCTACATCCTTCCATTGTCCATGCGAAGAGCTATTCTTCATCCGTAAGACCTCTATTCGTCTGGCTTGAGCTCATTGTTCTCTTGAAAGTAGGTGTTATTGGACATATGGGAGGATGGCTGCACATTTGCATCTTCTCCTTGATTATTTACACGCCATTGGATCCCTTGTGTAGAATAAAAGAAAATAGGTGTGGAATAGCAAGAGACGAAACAACAAACTTCATTCTCAGGTTCTCAATAGTCGAAGAACTAGTTCAAATGTAGCATGTCTTAGAAGAACACCAAGAATGGTCTTGTTTTGCTTCAATTAATATGTGAACAATAATAGGCATCATGGCCATTGTAGAAGCCTCATATGCTCATGCTATGGGTTCCAAACTCAATTGTTGTACTACACTATAGGTTTTCTCTGATTCAACGATGATATGACATGAACACTGTCATCATGAACATTGCATTACACAATCAAAATATTGATCCGAGATTGATTCCCAAGTCTACCTATAGGAAAATTTACTTTTGTTGGATGAAGTATTGTTATAGTCCTATTATGTTGAAGATATAATAATATCTTATGTGTGACTACTTGTGAAAATAGTTGGTTGATGGTTGGCATTGGGAGTGTCAAATCCCATTGACATCACTATAGGAGATGATCTTTCTTTTGTAGCCGACCACATAGCATGTTCGTATAAGTGATAATGAAATTATAGCCACTATGTTAAACTCATTACACAAAATATAATATGGTTTGAAAAAATTAAATAGAATTTCATTGTCACTTATACGAACATGCTATGTGGTCGGCTACAAAAGAAAGATCATCTCCTATAGTGATGTCAATGGGATTTGAAACTCCCAATGCCAACCATCAACCAACTACTTTCACAAGTAGTCACACATAAGATATTATTATATCTTCCCATTGACATCACTATAGGAGATGATCTTTCTTTTGTAGCCGACCACATAGCATGTTCGTATAAGTGACAATGAAATTCTATTTAATTTTTTCAAACCATATTATATTTTGTATAATGAGTTTAACATAGTGGCTGTTATTATCTACTTCTTAATGGAAGTCTTGTGTTTGCATCTTGCTGTGGAGGCTTTTTTCTACACAATGATTTAGGTGGACTAATCTATGCACACAAAAGAGAACTCCTCACCAAGATAAGGATCTAAAGAAAAGCATACCAAAATATGTGCAAGATGAAGAAATAAAATAGAATCTCATTAAATAGACAAGATGATCAACCCTCAAGTTTTGCATGAGACCTTAAGGTAGGATGAGACAAAGGTCTCCATGAAAGCTTAACCAAGCTTTGATACCAATGCAAGAGACTAAAGATTATGACCACCACCTACTAAAGAGATGACTTTCCTCCCAACCTTATGTGTATATATATAGTTGCTCGAATCAATGAGGACCACAAATGTAACTAGATCTTGAGTAATCTTGAGATCTTTAGCCATATACATGAGTAACCAAATGGTGTCCAATTTTAGATTGGTAAAAAAATTTTAGAACCTAAGATCATAGAATTACTTGCTTACATTTAGAAAGCTTGATATTATCAGATTAGGATTAGGGTAGAGAATGTCCCTAAAATTACCTTTATGACTAGATATGGGCACTATGAGTTTTTGGTGATGCTTTTTGGTCTCAACAATGCTCCTATCACTTTTATGAAGCTCATGAACAATTTATTACGGCCTTATCTAGGGTAATTTGTAATAGACTTTCTAGAAGAAATTATGATCTATAGTAGATCAGAACAAGAGCAATTGGAACACTTGAGAAAATTATCCAAGTGTTTAGGAAAAATTTGGTCTTTACCAAAGCGTAACTGTGAATTTTTCAAAACAGAGGTTACATACCTTGGGCATATAATCTCTCAAGAAGGAATCTAGATGGATCATGAGAATGTATGGGATATTATGGAATGGCCAAATCCCATGAACTTGGAAAAATTACAAATCTTCCTAGGTTTATCAGGAATCTATCTAAGATTCATTAAGAATTATGCCAAAATTTTTGTTCTGATGATGGAATTGCTTAAAGATAAATGGAAAGCCTTTCAATGGGGAGAAAAATAGAAGCAAGGTATCACCAATTCGAGGGTAGAAATTGTCCTGGCTTCACTTTTTCATATACCATATCCTAATAAACCCTTTGTGGTTGAGACTAGCACGATTGATTTTTCTTAGGAGCAGTTCTAGTTCAGGATGGTCACGAAGTGTCTTTTGAGAGCAAGAAACTAGAACATGCGCAAAAGAATTACTCTTTCTATGAGAAGGAGTTGTATCTTGAATAGTATTTTCCATTATATTTAGCTCATCTAGCTCAAACATGTCTCCAAGTTCATTTCCTAATAGTGGCATTGGCTCCCTTTAGGTAGGTTGAAATATCTTCATGTTGTCCATGTGCTTTCTACCCACATCTTCCACTTCATCTAGACACTCATTGAGCACATTTATATGAATTCAAATGATACTCAACATGACAATGTAGTAAGTGTAAAACTCATTTACATTATAATCTCTTCCACCATCCTCACTTAAAACGCCACAAAGAACTTAGATTATTTGTTATAGAGAAAAAATCTAATATTCAATCATCATCATTGTTAAAGGATTGAATGAGCTTCATGACTATTTTTTGTGGTTTTTGATAGGGGTTCGCAAATTTCTTATTCTAGGCCACATGCCTCAGCTTCTTTATTACAAAAAGAAGCATGAGAATGTTTGGAAGCCAATTCTCATTATCGTGCTCCCTTAGACACTTTCTAATGAGCTCATCATAATATCCAATAGTGGAAAACTAAGTTGCACTTATAAAGCAGTGGCTAGACATGTGGTTAACATTTTTGTTGACCCTACATCAATGTTCAAAGCCTATAAATATTGTGTTAGTAGAGAATATACAATGCCAAGACATACGAACCTAGTTAGACACTCAATAACATGGCATCTAGACTTAAAGGTTGTCGACATGGAGAAAAATTGATCTCCATTGTGGAAGATAGCAATCCTCTAGAGTGGTGAGAGTGTAAGCTCTACAAAATCATTAACCATCTTCAAAACTTATGGATGCTTAAATGGTTTATATTCATTAACAAAGACACTACCTTTGAAAGCTATGTAGAATATCTACTATTGAAATTGTGTAACGCTTTCTTAGGACTGCATTACAAATATTATGTACATCCTCCCAAAAAATAATATAGTATAAGGTATGAATGTGGTGGACTAGATTAGAAAATCTTTTAAGTCAAGAGCACATTTCATCAAACACAAACACCTTTGATTTAATTCTTGGGTCTTTATGCCTTTCCCTTTGTATTTGAGTGAGAAATGGAGTAGGGAAATCCTCGATGGCCTCACCACCCTTGTTATTCCTTTGAGGCTTCTAGAAATCAAGACCCAATCTCAGTGAAAATGTTTTGGGTGGTGTTCAATGATAGACAATTCCTCCTTGTGACCAATCAATATTCAAATGGACATAAAGTGATACCTACATTGCACATAAAAGTGATAGCTAGCATCAATATCCACCACGAAGTCAATGGCTTGCATCAAATTTCAACACAAAGTCAATGCTTGGCATATATTTGTAGTTGAATATAGATGAAAAGCATGGGGTGGATCAAAACATATAGTATGAAGATTTATCACATGAGTACTAGTAATGGTAAAATGGTCTCACCCAATCTCAAAATATAATAAAGTACTCTAACAAGGCTTTGTAAGAGAAGGTTATTGGATAGTCAGTCTAGACCTCCTCCAAGTAGAAGCACCCAAGTCTCCTCATCATGAATTCTTGAACCTTCATGCACATTTTATGATAACAATAATGGAAAATGCTAGGCAAAGAGAGCTGAAAATATATTGCTTAAACTTAAAAGGTGAGGATACCTACTTTTTTAACTCTAAGAACATTTCTTCTAGCCGGAGTTCCTTTGAAATAGACCTTGATAAGCTAGACACAATAAAATTCACATCCTTCATACCTTACATAGGTTCGGAAGATTCATTTCTTGTGATACATATATGCCATAATCTACATAAATGATTCCCATTCCGAGAAAAGTCCTTGGATCAATTATCTTGAATTCCTTATGAAGTAACCTCTTTACTTCCTTGATTCCTTCATTTCAGGTACCTATGATTGTAATGTCATCTACATAAATGCAAATGTAGATTATACCTTTATCTGTTCTATTTATAAGTAGACTTGCATCTGGCTTTGAGCTTTGATATTCAAGTTGATTGAGATACCTCACAAACCTATAGTTCCAAGCTCTTGGAGCTTGCTTTAACCCATAGAGTGCTCTTCTCAATCTAGATACCTATAATTTGCAAACCATTGTGGTTTCTCCATGTATACTTAATGATATATATATGTATATATATATATATATATATATATATATATATATATATATTTATGTATGTATATATATATGTATGTATATATATATATATATATATATATATATATATATATATATATATATATATATATATATATATATATATATATATATATATATATATATATATATATATATATTTATGTATGTATATATATATGTATGTATATATATATATATATATATATATATATATATATATATATATATATATATATATATATATATATATATATATATATATATAGAAATGCATTCTTTATATCTAAATGACTCAAGATCCATCCTTTTGATGTGACAATAGCAATTATTGTCCATATAGTTGGATTCTTTGCCACAAGACTCAATGTCTCATCGGAATCTATGCCGTGAGTTAGGGCATAGCCTTTGATCACCAATCTAGCTTTATTTCTGGCACTATTCCATCTACAAGCTTCTTGACCTTATAAAACCATTTACTTACAACCATTTTCTTACCATTTGGTTTTGGAACAAGTTCCCAAGTCTTGTTCTTCTCAAGTGCATTGAACTCTTCCTTTATTGCTTCTTCCCATTGTTTCTTGCCTTTTGCATCATCATAGCTCTGAGGTTCTTCATCTTCCTTGACCATATAAGCATAGCTTTTCTAAGTCATATAAGAAGTAATATAAAAATACATTGTTGGTTGTCTCCTTAATCAGGTTGAGCTTCTTGGTTCACATTCTTTGTGGGTATCTAAATACACTTCTTCATCAAACTTAGGTGCATCTTCATTTCTCCTTGATAATCCAACTCTAGATGTACTTACTTGCATGTGATCATCTTCTCCATTTACTTGCATATGTGATTTACCTCTCTCATTTCTTTTTACCTCTTCTTCAAATGTTTCAATGATATTACTTTGTTCTGCATACCAACTCTCTCTTGTTCATCAAATGTCACATCTTTAGAAACAAGAAATTGTTTGGTTAGAGGATTGCATAACCTAATACCCATTTGCTTTTCATCATATCCAATGAGCATATATTTTTCAGCCTTTGGTTCAAGCTTATATATGTGTTGTGATGGTACATAAGCATAGGAAATTGATCCAAAAACTTTACAATGATCTAGTGTTGGTTTCTTAACCCACTAAGCTAGGGCTATACATGGTAATCTATTCACTAGATATGTGACTGTATTCATGGCCTCAACCCATTGATCATTTTAACCTTGCCCTAGTGAACTCAATCAAAGTTCTACTTCTCCTTTCTGCCAACCCATTTTTCTCCATAAGAATAGAATCTCTTGAACTTTTAAGCTCTAACCCTTTTTGCATATGCATGAAAATGGTTGAAGGCTCCAAATACTTTTGATCTTGCCTTCAAAACATAAAGAGTTATCCATCTTGTAGCATCATCAATAAAGAGAACCTAATACCTAGAGCCATTGATTGATCCTTCTTTTGTTGGTCCCCATACATCTATATGGATGAGTTCTAGTACTCCATCATGCTTGAATCCTTTCTTCTTAAATGCTAATCTATGTGCATTTCCCATCTAGCATGCTTCACATTTATAGACCATATTTTGATTCTCCACATTTGGTAGCCCTATTACAGATTGATTTGCCACCGTAGATGTGATTTCTCTTTCATTGAAATGTCCTAACCTCTTATGCTAGAGTTCTAATTCTATAGTCACTTCATCACCATGTGTGAGCAAGGCTTGAAGAATGCTCCCTTCCACTTTCAAAGTAAATTGTCTACCTTCCTTATTACCATAGAGAATCTGATTATATTCATTTTGGATCTTCCTTAAATACTCTATTTGTAAATCTGACTTAAAAATTTTTCTGAACTATTTGCCAAACACTAATGATGTAATAGGCCTCTTTTCTAGTAAAATGATTCATTTTGAACTTTCTAAATTTCATTGTGGGGATAATGCTTAGAATGAATAATTAGGTCATTTTATGCATGTAGGAAAAATTTTGGGTTGACAACTTTCATACTCTCTCTTTAGACTTATTCGCATCATCTTTTCTAGTCAAATTCTAAAGATGAAGATGAAAGAACTAAGAAAAAATCTATATGAGAGAAGAGTAGAGCAAGTATAGAGAATAAAAGTCCTTGAGTGAAATTTTTATGAATCATGATTTAAGCACCTTGTTCAGGGACCTACATTTGGTTCGTTCTAAGAAATTGTCTTGATTTTAGTCTCTCTCTAGAATTTTGGAACTTGCAAGGCTCAAAAGTGGCACTTGGAAGCAAATTTGGACCTAGATTGTCTCTAAAACTATTCTACATATTGCGAAATTGAAAAAAACTGTCTCTCACAAGCTTAAGCTAATTCCTCACCATTTTTGAGTTATAGGGCTTTGAAAAGTGCCGTTTTGCAACACTTAAAAAAAATGAGGGCTTATCTAAATCTATTCAAATCCGGGATTTTGATGCTCACATGTCACCATGTCTAATTATGGATAATTTCGGATATGATTTTCTTTAGTGTTTTTCTTCTATTTTTTACAGGTACACTAAAGAAAGAAAGCTCACTACGATCGCATGGCTTTTTGCGAAAGTGTTGGACAAACTCGACTTTTTCTAAATTTGGTCGATCACACACTTCTTTCGGGGAGGAAAGCAATCAAAATCTGATATAGGGAGACTTCTGCATCAAAACAGGAACACACAGAAATTTGAGAATTACCTTATGATTGAGAGTGATAGTGAGAATGAGAGTGTGATTGAGAGTGCGAGTGTGAATGTGATTGTGATAGCTTGGAGGTGGTCAAGAGGTAGAGGCTTCATCAAGAAGCTATTGTCCAAAGCTACTCTAACCATTGATTGACATCTATAATATCAAAATTCTTTCTTCTCTGCATCATATTTTTTTCTACTCTTCCACATAAGATTTTCTCTTACCTTGTGCGGTCTCTGTGTTCTTCTCTCCTTGTTATTCTTGAATGATTGAAAGCTTTTGATTGGGGATTGACTATGATTGGGGAAACACTGTGAAGAGATGGATAGGTATGTGCTTGAAGATGAAGAGGTGTTGCAAAATCCTTGATCTACACCAGCCAAATGAACTCCAGGAGTATATGGTGGGACCTTTTAGCTTGCCAATGGATGTAATAGACACCCTATGTACCTTGGAAGATCACTCTCAAAAAGATAGATCAAAATAGATAAGTTGGAGTCAGCTCAGAGGTGAAAACTTGCTATTATTGGTTCATACACTTGTCCAGTTTTTTACATAATTCTCTGAGCACAGCAGCAATTAGCTTAATTCCTCTTGGGGAAGTCTAGGTAGCTTAAAGAGCTAACTTTCAAGAGTAATCTCATCAAAAATAATAAACCACACACTGAGAATGAGTTTTAACAAGCGATGACATCATCCCGATTTTCACGGGCTACTACAGTTTGAGACCAGTGAGCAGAAAAATGAACATAACTCAACATGTAGGAATCCAATGATTATGAAAGTTTGTATGGTTATACTAGACAGTAAGCTAAAAATGGCTCTGAAAATGGCTGAAGTGAAGATGAATAGGCACTGTTGACTTCAGCTGAAAATAAATGAAGATTGCAACATCCAAATGACATGAAAATTTGTCAGCATATAGTAGCCTTATAGAGCTAAGTTTACCAAGTTAAATCACTGAAAATGATGCACCAAGCTCAGAGAAACAATCTTTGCAATTTGACTGAGAAAACTGAGAGTAATGGCAGTGAGTAGTACACTTCACAAGAACATGGAAATATGAACTCAAATGATCATGAAAATAAAGTATATTGCTTGTACAATACAATGACTTATTGATACATATGTGTGCCTTGTAATCACACCTTGATATGGCATAAAGCTCAGCTCTTGGAGGTCTTCACATAGGTATCTCTAACCACGACTAAAACTGCCATCTATTTATAGTTGAGTTTGGGAGGCTAACTTCCCTCAATCACTCTCCAATCAATCAATGATTGATTTGATTCTCTACCTACCACAAATCACAAATTCGTGGCTCCTCTTTCCATTCTTGATCAAGTGGACTCAACCACTTAAGATTCTTTCACTTTTACATTAAGTAAACTCTTCAAAAGCTACAAGAGGTAGTTGACAAGTGAACTTTACATAGTTTTCATTTTAAAGCTTCTTTTATGACTTTGTGGGACTCAAGCCAATACTTAGGCTTGTCATAGACTTGCTCCAACAGCTCCCCCTCAAGCCAAGTATGCTTGAGGTCTTCAATCTTCCAAGATTACCTGTAAACCAATCATAGCCTTGAATTTGCAAAGCTTTGTACCATCCAATGCTTTGGTTAGAATATCTGCACATTGTTGATGAGTGGACACATATGATATTTGAATCTCTTTGCTTAGAACCTTCTCTCTTACATAGTGATAATTAACTTCAATATGTTTAGTCCTTGCATGAAAAATAGGATTAGCAGCCAGATGAATAGAACTCATATTGTCACCAAAAATAGTTGGAGTTCCAAACTCCAATCCAAGATCTTTGAATAATGTCTTCATCCACATAGCTTCCTGAGTAGCTATGGCAAGACCTCTGTATTCATCTTTAGTAGAAGAGAGAGCAACTGTGGGTTGCTTCTTGGATGACCATGAAATAAGCTTTGAGCTTGCAAAGGTAAGATAACTTGAAGTGCTCCTTCTATCTTCCTTGGAGCCAGCCCAATCTGCATCAGAAAATAGCTTCAAACCTAAATCAGATACATAAGGATAATAAAGTCCTTCATTTATGGTTCCTTTGAGATACTTGAGAATCCTTTTGGCAGCATCCATATGTGGTTTCCTTGGTGTGTGCATAAATTGACTTAGCACACTCACACTGTAACATATATCTACTCTTGTCAATGTGGCATAGTTGAGACTACCCGCTAGACTTTGATATGATGTGATGTCCTCTAATGAGTTCACCTTCATGTGAGCTCAATTTGTGATTGACCTCCATTGGAGTACCTGCAATCTTACAATCTTGCATCTTGAATTTCGCCAACATGTCCTTAATGTACTTTCTTTGAGTGAGAAACAAACCATGATCTTTGTAGACAAATTCCAAACCTAGGAAGTAGGTAAGTGAACCCAAATCACTTATATAGGTAGATGATCTCTGAATTACTCTTTTTAATAAAGAGTGAAGGATCTGCCTTGCTTGGTTGAAAGCCTTTGTCCTGCAAGAATGAAACAAGTCTGAAATTCCAAGCTCTTGGGGCTTGCTTGAGACCATACAATGCTTTGTTAAGTTTACACACATAATCAGGATAAACTTGATTCTCAAAACCAGGTGGTTGTGCCATATATACCTCTTCTGTTATCCAACCATTCAAGAATGCATTCTTTACATCTAGTTGAAGTATCTTCCAATTCTTGGAAGAGGCAATAATAAGCAAAACCCTAATAGTAGGCATCTTTGCCACACGAGAGAAGGTCTCCTCATAATCAATTCCCTGAGTTTGTGCAAAGCCTTTTGCTACAAGCCTTGCCTTATACGTGTTAATGGAACCATCAGAATTCTTCTTGAGTTTATAGACCCATCTCGAGCCTATTACCTTTATGGATGAAGTCTTGGGCACCAAATACCAAGTGTTGTTTTCCTCAAGTGCTTCAATCTCTTCCTTCATTGCATGCTTCCATTCGAATTTTTCTTTGGCCTCTTCAAAGGATGATGGCTCCCCTTGGTTTATGTCTTGTGCTATGTAGATAGAATGTTTAGTTACTAATGAGGTGTCAAACCCATACCTTTTTGGTTTTTTCTTTTCCCTCATAGATCTTCTTAGGCCATGATGTGATGATTCTGCCTCATGTCCAAGTTCCTGCAATTTTGCTTTACCTTTAGACTTCCATGCTTTGATCTTTTCCATCTGAGATTCTTCATCATCCTCTGAGGTGTCTTGTTCTTCAATCTTTGGATGTTTTCTACCAAGCTTAGGAAAATCTTCTTCAAGATTATGTGGTAAATTGATCTTCCTGCATGAATCTTCATACCATAAATTGTTCTCATCAAGAACTACATCTCTGCTTACCAAGAATCCTTTGTTGGTAGGGTTGTATAACTTGTAGCCCTTTTGATTGTTGTCATATCCAATAAATACACACCTTTCTACCTTTGGATCCATCTTGCCTCTAACCTGTGAAGGAACATGAGCAAAAGCAATACATCCAAAAATTTTACAATGATCTAAGCTTGGTCTTCTTCCATTCCAAGCCTCATATGGAGTCATCCCATCAAGGGATTTTGAAGGCAACCTGTTAATCAAGTAAGTGGTTGTAGATACAGCCTCAGCCCATAAGTAATTAGGTAAATGCTTTTCATTTAACATAGAGCTTGCAGCTTCAACAATTGTCCTATTCCTCCTTTCTGCCACTCCATTTTGCTCACGAGTGTACCTTGTAGTTACCTCTCTTTTGATTCCTCTTTCTTGAAGAAAAGAATCAAACTCATGGGAGAAGTATTCTCCCCCTCCATCTCGCCTTAGCCTTTTTAGTGATTTACCTGTTTGATTCTCCACAAGAGCCAAATATCTTTTGAAACATGAAAAAACTTCATCTTTGTGTTTCATAAAGAATAGGATAGTCCATCTGCTGCAATCATCAATAAAGGAGACATAATACCTTGATCCAGATATTGAAGCTTCCTTGCTGGGTTCCCATACATCTGTATGAACCAACTCCAATAGATCTCCATGCATATAACCTTTCTTCGTGAATGGTAACCTGTGAGACTTTCCAAATTGACATGCACTACACTTATAAATCATATGTTGTTTTGACAAATTAGGGAGTCCAAGTACACTTTGGTCCCTGCAAATTTGCTTTAATGACCTTTCACCAATATGTGCTAACCTTTTGTGCCATACTTCCAATTCTGTGAGTGTATGACTACCATAATTAAAGAGAGCAATGTTTCTAGTGTCCTGTAATTCAAATATGAACAATCTCTGTCTTTTCACCTTTTGCAATTCTTCTGAATCCTTGACTTGGATATTCAACAAATGCTCCTGCCTTTGTGAACCTGACTTGCAACCCTTTCTCTACTATCTGCCCAACACTTATCAAATTCTTTCTAATGGTAGGGACATAGAGTACCTTACTAAGTAGGTTGATGTTTCCATCAGGTGCTTTGACATTGCCTATTTTCTCCACAGGATGTTTTGTGTCATCTCCTATTTGTACCTCATGCTTATTCCTTGGATCTTCTAAATCTGATAGGAGTGCCACATTTCCTGCCACATGATTTGAACAACCTGAATCTACGTAGAAAACATGCTCATCAGATTTACCTTGTGGCATAGCCATGTTCATGATCAATAATGAATCCTCTTTGTTTGAGTCTTATGTGTAGTTATTGAAGTCTCTCCTTCCTTTGTAGCCTCCTTGATAGTTTGAATGATTGTAGTTGTTGTAGTTGCCATGATAATTGTTGAACCTTCCTCTTGAGTAGCCATAGCTTCCTCTATTGTATCCTCTACCTCTTTGATTCCTGGAATTCCTA
This sequence comes from Ceratopteris richardii, assembly GCA_020310875.1. Taxonomy (NCBI): domain Eukaryota; kingdom Viridiplantae; phylum Streptophyta; class Polypodiopsida; order Polypodiales; family Pteridaceae; genus Ceratopteris; species Ceratopteris richardii. The sequence continues at coordinate 159,174,323 of CM035412.1, forward strand.
AAGCAATTTTCAGTTGTATGATTAGTTAGTCCACAAATAGAACATGAGTTGGAGTCTTGGGATCTCCCCCTGCCTTGTCTACCTCCTCTTCCTCTGGCTCTGCCATGTCTTCTTCTACCTGCATAGTTAGCTTTTTCATGAGGAAGGAGATAAGGAAGAGAGCTCACACACACACTCTCACTCTCAAGGAGAAGCACACACATAGATTGAGGCAAGGAAGAAGGATCTTCTTCTTCTTCTTCTATTACATAAAAGGAATGTACAAGAATGACCTAAAAACAAGAATACAACCAGTGCAATATATAAAGACCAGTACATAAGGAAAAACCTAATGTCTGCGAATGAGTGAGCTGGCAAGAAACAAATGTGCCATCACTCTCGGTAGATAAATCTAATAAAGCTCAATGAAGTATCCCTGACATATACCGGCGTGACCACTATACATGTTAGAGAAATGAAAAACTAGTACGTGTCATCCTGGATCATCACATGTTGAGCTTGATATCTCAACACTCCCCCTCAAGCTCAATGCCATATCCTATAATCCAAGCATCTTCCGAAACTTCTTCAACTTCTCAGCTCCAAGTGCTTTGGTGAAAATATCAGCAACCCACTCATCTATTCTCACATAAACAAGATCAATATCACGTGCTAATACCTTCTCTCTGATGAAGTGATAATGTACCTCGATATGCTTTGTTCTAGCATGGAAAACAGGGTTCTGTGCTAACTGTATGCTGCTAAGATTATCATAATAGATAGTGATAGGCTTTTGCACTTCAACACCTAATTCTACAAGTAACATCTCCAGCCATTATGCCTCACATGCTGCCATTGCAGCACCTCTGTACTCAGCCTCTGTACTCGACAAAGCAACAGTGGGTTGCTTCTTACTACTCCATGTAATAGCTGCACCTCCAAGTGAGAAAAGAAAGCCACTAGTAGATCTTCTATCTGGAGTACTACCAGCCCAATCTGCATCGGTGTATCCATGAACCTGCAAATCTACACCAGCTTCATAAAACAATGCATAATCCAAAGTAGCACTCACATAACGTAGAGTGCACCTTAGAGCATCCAAATGTGGCTTCCTAGGAACCTACATAAATTGACTTTCAAGTCCAACAATGTAGCTTAAATCAGGCCTTGTAATTGTAAGATATATAAGATTTCCCACAATTTTCCTGTACATAGTAGCATTTTCCAATGCTTCACCTGATGTAGTATCCAATTTCAAATTCTGATCTAAAGGCATAAATATTGGCTTTCAGCCATACCATACTTTTGCAGCCATACCATATACCTGTTTCTGTATGTATAAACTCAATGCCCAAGAAATAGCGTAGCACACCAAGATCTTTCATGTCAAATTCCTGCATAAGAAGTTTCTTTACCTCTTTGATGCTTTCTTCATTATCACCACCTACAATCAGATTATCAACATAAATAGCCACAATAGTGATGCCATCATCAGCCTTCCTTGCATATAGTGAATGATCTGCATCACACATAGAAAACTCAATGCTGGTTAAGTAATCAGCAATCCTTGCATGCCATGCATGCGAAGCCTGCTTCAGCCCATACAAAGCCTTTTGCAACTTGCAAACATATTCTGGATGCTTTGAATCTTCATATCCTTGTGGCTGGTCCATATATACTTCTTCCTGTAACTCACCATGTAGGAAAGCATTCTTCACATCCATCTGATGCAAAGTCCATCCTTTTGTTGTAGCTAATGCAACAAGTGTTCTGACAGTAGACATTTTAGCTACAGGGCTGAATGTTTCCTCATAATCAATGCCATATGTATGTGCATAACCTTTCGCTACCAATCGTGCTTTATACCTGCTTATGCTACCATCAGCATTATGCTTTACCTTGTAAACCCATTTGCAGCCTATGGATTTCTTTCCTTGCGGCAATGGAACCAGCTTCCATGTATCCTTTCCATAAAGTGCAGCCATCTCCTCATCCATAGCTTTTTCCCAATCTGCATTACCAATTGCATCTTCAAAACAAGAAGGTTCAGCATCTTGTATTACCTTTGTCATGTAGGCACAATGGCGAGCCATGTAACTATCATATGTCAATCGTTGCACTGAATTACGCATCCTCCCAGATCTTCTTCGTCTTGGGTCAGTTCTTCTTGTATCATCTCCATGTGCCCTTCTTACTCCCGAAGTCTTCCCAGAGGGCAATCCAAGTTCCTCATCAAGACTCTTTTCTGAACCGCTTGAATCTCCATCAACGTCTTCAAAACCTGCACCTGTTTTACTACCAGCAGAAAGATTTTCTTTACCTTTCTTGGATGTATTTGATGAATTTGCTGGAGTGAAATTTCCATGCAATCTTCCATTCCATGGACTTGAGTTGGAACTATTGCTTGGTGATGCATCCGGTCCACTCAAAACTTGAGATTCTGCACTAGATTTTTCAGCATTTTCTTTGTCATTTGGTTCAAGATTCAGTCCTTCTTTGGCATCTGCATAGAAGCTTGACATTTCATCAAATACCACATCTCTGCTCACCTTCACCTGTCGTGTGAGTGGGTTATAACATTTGTACCCCTTTTGCTCAAGGGAATATCCAATGAAGACACATTTTTCTACTTTCGGATCAAGCTTCGTCCTCAACTCATCTGGAACATGTACATATGCAATACAGCCAAAAACTTTTAGATGTGATAAGTTTGGCTTTTCACCTGTAAACTTCTCTTCAGGTGTAACTTGATGTACAGCAGCATTCGGAGTTCTATTCATGATGTATACAGCAGTATGCACAGCTTCTGCCCAATAACAATGAGGCATACAGCCATCAAGGCTCTTGCTATTTCTGCAATATGTCTATTTTTGTGTTCAGCATCACCATTCTGTTGTGGTGTGTACCTGCATGAAAACTGATGCCGAACTCCATGATTTTTTAGAAAACTTCTGAACTCATTTGATATGTATTCACCTCCTCCATCAGGTCTTAATGTTTGAATGTACTTCCCTGTCTACTTTTCCACCATAACTTTAAAATTCTGGAAGTGAGTAAACACCTCGCTCTTCTCTTTCATGAAATATACCTATACTTTGCGTGTATGGTCATCAATGAAAGTAACATAAAACCTGCAACCGCCCATAGATGTGGTCTTTGCTGGACCCCAAACATCTGTATGTACTACTTCTAGCACATTCTCACCTACATGACTGTCATGTGGAAATGATGCTCTTGATTGTTTACCAAATTGACATGCTGCACATACCTTTTGCATTTCTGCAACTTTGAAATTTGGTAGTCCATGGACTATCTCCTTTGACTGCATCAGTTTCAGCCTTTGCAAGTTTGCATATCCAATCTGTTTGTGCCATATCTCTATATCTGCAATAACTCCTGCACCTTTCGCAAACATGGCTGCATTCATTTCAGGAGTCTTCACATTTAAGGTGAACATCCTACCCACTTTGTTTCCTTTGGCAACCAATCGTCCATCCTGCTTGTACTCTTCTACATATAATCCATAAGCATTGAACTTGACTTGTAATCCCTGGTCAACCATTTGTCCAAGAGAAACCAGATTCTTCGTTATATTTCGAACATGCAGCACATCAGCGAGATGTTTTACCTTTCCGTCCTCCATAGACAATGCTATGTTTCCTGTATGCTCAATAGGATGCGATGTATCATCACCTTTTTCAACATATCCAGGAACTGGCATTTTCTGCAAACTACTAAACCATTCTACATGGTTGGTCATGTGATTTGAAGCACCTGAATCAACATACCAGCCATTATCATTCGATTTTCAGCAGACATTGTATTCATCATGTGATGTTGAACCATAAACAACTTCTCAGAATCATCTGCACTTGTGGATGCATAATTGTTTTGCTGCCTTCTGTTATTTTGATTATTTAATGTGCAATCACGTTCAAAGTGTCCAAGTTTACCACAATTCTAGCATCCTTTACTATCATTACCTGAATCATTTCTTTGGAAATTTCTGCGACCTCTTTGGCTCCCCCTGCCTCGAAACTGTCCTCTTCCTCTTGCATGATTCTGTTGTTGACCTTGTTCTTGGTTATTGTTTGCTCTTCCACTTCCAAAACCTCTACCTCTACCTCTTCCTCTGCCAGAGTAGAATACCTGCTCAAAACTGGGCTTTCCTTGGGAGTTTGAATCCTCACCAAGATTCTTTTCTTCAATGATCAGCATAGAGACCAAATCAGCAAAATTCAGAATATTTTCCCTGGTCTGTATAGAAGTTCTGAACTGCTTATCTGCAGCTCCTAAACCACGAAGGCACACTTCCACCTTATCATCATCATCTACATTCACGCCAATAGATGCAAGTGACTCATATATGCTTTTGATTTTTAGAGTGTAGTCACTTATCGACATGCTCTTTTTCTCCAATGTATGGAGCTCGTTCTTGAGTTGCAATTTTCGTGCCTTGGTATTGGTCTCGTACAAAGTGACCAAACTGTTCCAAGCCTCTTTTGGAGTCTTGGCATCCTGTATGTGTCCAATCATGCTATCCTGTATGCTAATAGATAGCCAATACATTACCTTTCGTGCTCCTTGATTCCATTCCTCATATGCTCTTAACTGTTCTGCAGTCCGATTCCTTTCTGGTAAGTGTGGAGCATTTTCATTCTCTCCTTTGATGTACTTCCAGTAGCCTTTTCCCATCATGAAATTCGTCATTCTAAATCTCCAAGCATGGAAGTTGTTCTTGTCCAGCTTAAGCTGACTCATTCCATCTACGTTTGCCATTTCTGCAACAATTCACAACACCGCAACACACTACAATCAACACTTCTGCTTGAGCACTGTCGCACTATGACGTGACAGTTCGATCTCAGAAAAACACATTTTTCGTGTATCAACAGTACAGGGAATCGCATGAAATTCTGAATCTGGAATATATGAGTGTCGCCGAACACAATGCAAGTTATAGTTTTTGAAACTGACCTAGTTTTTCTATGGGCCCCACCTTGCGGGCTCGAAACGAAGTTCGAGATGGCTCTGAAACTTCGATCTACCTTCATGGCAATTTTCGTAGCAAACGGAGGCCGTTTGAGAAATCGCGTTTTCTCCATGCCTTGCCGCGTAGTCTTCACCGTTGCCTTCTACACGAGCTCTCTTCAGCCACGCTAGCTCTGATACCATGTCACGAGGAAGGAGATAAGGAAGAGAGCTCACACACACACTCTTACTCTCAAGGAGAAGCACACACACACAGATTGAGGCAAGGAAGAAGGATCTTCTTCTTCTTCTTCTATTACATAAAGGGAATGTACAAGAATGACCTAAAAACAAGAATACAACCAGTGCAATATATAAAGACCAGTACATAAGGAAAAACCTAATGTCCGCGAATGAGTGAGCTGGCAAGAAACAAATGTGCCATCACTCTCGGTAGATAAATCTAATAAAGCTCAATGAAGTATCCCTGACATATACCGGCGTGACCACTATACATGTCAGAGAAACGAAAAACTGGTACGTGTCATCCTGGATCATCACATGTTGAGCTTGATATCTCAACAAGCTTGATATGTACCTGCTTCATCATCCACTTTCTTTGCCTTTCCTTTGTTATCTTTGGACTTGCTTTTATCAGTGTATAAAGCTGAAGATTGATTACCTTTAGAGTTTTCTCCATTTTTGATAAGCTTTGCCTCTTGAGTAAGTAGTTGTCCAATGAGTGTATTGAAATCAGGTACATGCATGTCCATGTACAAATCCATAGCTGTGGTGAATGCTTCCCACTTATCATCTACCTTCAAGCCATTGATGACTTGCCTTACAATTTGCTCTTCATCTATTACCTCTCCAATGCTTCCCAACTGATCCGCTATGTCCTTGAGCTTTGTGACAAAATCAGTCACATTTTGTTTGGGAGCCTTCTTGAGAGTTGTGAAATCCAGCCATAGTTGATGCTTCCTAGCTTTAGTACTTGAAGAAAAGAAAGCTTCAAGTGCATCCCACACTTCCTGAGATGTCTTACAACTTCTAATGTGAGGCAACAAAAAATCTGAGATACAGTTGAGGAGATAAGACCTTGCAAGTGCATCCTTGGAGCACCATGTGCTCAATCTTTCTTGCTCTTCGTGTGTTGGTTGACTTTTGTTCCTCAAACTTGGCATAACTTCATCTCCAGCCACATAAACATATAAACTTCTACCTTGGAGATAAGCTTCCAGTCTTACTGACCAAGCTGAGTAGTTACCTCTATCCAATTTGTCAATTGATGAAGGAAATCCATCTGCCATGTTGTCCAAACTTGCTCTGATACCACTATGAAGAGATGGATAGGTATGTGCTTGAAGATGAAGAGGTGTTGCAAAATCCTTGATCTACACCAGCCAAATGATCTCTAGGAGTATATGGTGGGCCCTTTTAGCTTGCCAATGGATGTATTAGACACCCTATGTACCTTGCAAGATCACTCTCAAAAAGATAGATCAAAACAGATAAGTTGGAGTTAGCTCAGAGGTGAAAACTTGCTATTCTTGGTTCATACACCTGTCCAGTGTTTTACATAATTCTGTGAGCACAGCAGCAATTAGCCTAATTCCTCTTGGGGAAGTCTAGGTAGCTTAAAGAGTAATCACATAAAAAATAATAAACCACACACTGAGAATGACTTTTAACAAGTGATGACAACATCCCGATTTTCACGGGCTGCTACAGTTTGAGACTAGTGAGCCGAAAAATGAGCATAACTCAAAATGTAAGAATCCAATGATTATGAAAATTTGTATGGTTATATTAGACAGTAAGCTAAATACAACAAGATTTAAATCACTGGATTTAGATAAGTAACCACTGAGAAATGGCTCTGACAAGGTGAGTTAAAAAATCGGGTACCTCACAGAGAAGTGAAGATGAACAGACACTGTTGACTTCAACTGAACAGAACTGAAGATTGCAACATCCATAGGACATGAAAATTTGTGAGCATATATTAGACTTATGGAGCTAAGGTTACCAAGTTAAATCACTGAAAATGATGCACCAAGCTGAGAGAAACATCTCTGCAATCTGACTGAGAAAACTGAGAGTAATGGCAGTGAGTAGTACACTTCACAAGAACACATGGAAATATGAACTCAAATGATCATGCAAAAAAAGTATATTTCTTGTACAATACAATGACGTATTGATACATATGTGTGCCTTGTAATCACACCTTGATATGGCATAAAGCTCAGCTCTTGGAGGTCTTCACATAGGTCTCTCTAACCACGACTAAAACTGCCATCTATTTATAGTTGAGTTTGGGAGGCTAACTTCCCTCAATCACTCTCCAATCAATCAATGATTGATTTGATTCTCTACCTACCACAAATCAGGAATTTGTGGCTCTTCTTTCCATTCTTGATCAAGTGGTCTCAACCACTTAAGATTCTTTCACTTTTACATTAAGTAAACTCTTCAAAAGTTCCAAGAGGTAGTTCACAAGTGAACTTTGCATAGTCTTCATCTTAAAGCTTCTTTTATGACTTTGTGGGACTCAAGCCAATACTTAGGCTTGTCATAGACTTGCTCCAACAAACACTACAAGTGGTATTAGAGAAGAATCAATCCTCATGAATAGTGGAAGGTCTAACACAAAAGATTCGTGAACAAGAGGAAGTTATTCAGAAGCTTCTTGGTGAATTGCACAAAGATCGAGGAAAAATGCAACCAGAAGGAGCAACAAATTTGTTTGTGGAGTTGAACGATAAATTAGATGAAGGTGCAAGAACATCTATTGTACCTTGGGGAAAACAAAAACGCAATTATAAAGATGTGGAACCACATGAGTGTGCCCTTAACCAAGTCTTCAAGAAGGTAAAGTTGAATGATTTTGATGGTGAGAAGAAGAGTGGTGAAGATCTTGAGGCATGGATTGAAGAACTCAAGGATTTCTTTGATCTTCGACAATTTAATGAAGAGTCCAAGGAAAAACTTAGGATCCTAGACCTACATGGGATCGCAAAGCTATGGTGGAAGTCGTATATGGAGACTTGGACACGTTGTGGTCCAGTTCTATGGAAGGAATTTAGACAACAAGCTGAAAAACGCTATTCTTCTCCGCACTAGCATATGGAGAAGAAGATGGAATTCTACAATTTTTGTCAACATGAAAGTGACAAGAATACCTTATTTGTTGATGAGTACAAAGAGAAGTTCCTATGCCTTCACAAATATGCATTGGAGGTTAGTGATGACGCTCTGAAGAGCAAATTTATTGAAGGGCTTCGTGAGGAAATCCATTATCAAGTCAAGGGCTCTCGATGCATCTTTTCTCGATGTTGTCGCCATGGCCGAGAATTTGGGGAAGATGTTCACTTCGCAAAAATAAAATAGAAGTAGATTCATTGGGATAGGACATAGGCCACAAGAGGAGGCGTCAACCAATCCATTGGCAACAAGACCCTGACTTTATTGAGATGAAAAAAAGACTTGGACTATGTTTTCGTTGCGGGAGGCAAAGGCATCGAACATATGAGTGCCCGAATAAGGCAGTCTTTCGTCCTGCCCAATCAAAGGCAATGAGCATCATCTAGGAAGAAACAATGATTGAGAAAGCAGATGATGGAGGTAAGTGCCCTAATTCTACTTTGTGTTGCATGGTTGCTACTTCTTTTCCAAAGGCTTTTGTAATTACCATATTGAGTATGCTTTCTATGCATAAAATTAGATTTTTGATTGATTCACGTACTACTATCTTTCAAATTTGTACAGAATTTGGGGATACCTCTAAATATGCAGATAACTAGACGTGGAGAGATGGCCAATGGACGACTGCATTATACGAAAGGATACATTGAAAATCTTGCATTTACTTTTTTTGATACATATTCTTTTGGAAATTTTCAAGTGATTGAGATGAAAGAGAGTGATGCAATCATAGGCACGGATACGTTAGTTCAAAATTCTGCAACAATTGATTGTGAGCAAAGAACAATCACTTTAAGGCTAGATGCTGAATCTATCCACATTTAGGCTGATCCATATAATCCTAAACCTATTCTTATTTCTACTATGTTGACAGTTAGAGATATATGTGATGGCTGTAAAACATTTGTAGTGTATGTGAACAATTTGCATGAGGAAGATAATGATGAAAGTATTCGAGATTATGTAGAAAATCTCTTAAAAGAATATGTTGATGTATTTCCAGAAGACTTGCCTAAAATACCTCCACCTAGGAAGATTGACCATTCCATTGACCTTTATCCAGGGAGTGAACCATATTCTAGAGCACCCTATAGATTTAACATTGATGAATTAAAGGAGCTAAAGATGCAATTAGATGATCTTTTGAAGAAAGTTTTGATAAGACTGAGTGTCTCATCTTGGGGTGCACCTATTTTATTTGAGAAGACGAAAGATGGTTCTTATAGATTATGCATTGACTATAAGGGGCTAAATAAAAGAACAATTAAGTATAAGTATCCACTCGCTCACATAGATGACTTATTAGGTCAATTAAGTGGAGTGACTATATTAACTAAAATTGACTTAAGATCTGGATATCACCAAATTAGGATCAAAACGGAGGATATTCCTAAGATAGCCTTTCGAACACGATATGGTCACTGTGAGTTTACGACTCTATCTTTTGGATTAACAAATGCAACTGCCACATTTATGTGCTTGACGAATAATATTTTTCATGATTACCTAGATGAATTGATCTTAGTATTTCTTGATGATATATTTTTCTACTCTAAAGATGATTCTAAGCATGCGATACATCTCAAGAAGACTTTTCAAACTCTTAGAGAACACAAATTGTATGGAAAGAAGAGTAAGTGTATCTTTGCTAAGGATAAACTTGTCTATCTAGGAAGATTCATATCAAAAGATGGAATCCATATAGATGAAGATAAAGTAAAAACAATAGTTGAGTGGCCGATTCCTAAGACTATAAGGGATGTTAGAAGTTTTCTTGGGTTGGCACAATATGAAAGAGCACATATTAAGGATTTCTCCAAAATAGCTACTCCCCTCACAGAATTGACTAAAAAGAATGTAGGATTTGCATGGAGTGATGCTTGTCAAAAATCATTTGAAACATTGAAACTAAAAGTTGTTCAAAATTATGTTTTGAAAATACCAGAATTGGGAACACCTTTTGTGGTTCCATGTGATGCAAGTGGTATTCAAATAGGATGTGTTCTTTCAGAAGATGGTAGGGTGGGCGCATATGAGCCCAAAAAACTAAGAAAACATGAACTTAACTATCCTACTCATGATTTAGAAATGCTTGTTGTTGTGCAAGCACTTAACCATTGGAGACATCTATTGTTAGGGGTTAAGTTTGAATTGAAAATAGATCATCAGTCTAAAATACATTTTCACACAACCATTGCTTAATAAGAGGCAGAAGCGTTGGATTTAATTATTAAGGGAGTATGATTTTGACATTAAGTATCTTGCTGGTAAGGAAAATAAGGTTGCTGACGCATTGAGTCGAAGACCTTTATGTCATCTTCTTTTTGTAATAAATTCTGATTTTCTCAATCAAATTCAAGAAGAATTGAAACATGATTCTTTTCATGCACCTATTTTGAATTTTTGGGATGCAAACAAGGGATCAATGTATCAGGAAAAATTCCATTTGCTTAATGGATTCTTGTATTGTAATAATCGATTGTGTATATCTTCTGAGTCTCCACTAAAAGCTAGAATATTGTATGACTGTCATGATGCACCTTTCTCTGCACATAGGTTATTCAAGGACCTATGCTAAAACAAAGTATTCTTACTTTTGGCCATGTATGAAGCAGGATATTATGAAATATATTAGTGAAGGTTTGAAGGTCCAAGAGGTGAAATCTGAGTTTAAGAGGATCCTTGGAATGCTTTAACCTTTGCATGTTCCAAATCAGAAGTGGGAGTCTATTTCTATGGACTTTATCACTAAGCTACTTATGACCAAAAGTAAGCACGAAACCATATTTGTTGTAGTCGATTGGCTTACCAAGATGGCACATTTCTTTCCTATGAAAAAGACTGATACTGCTTTGAATGTTGCAAGAATCTTTGTGAAAGAAATTTTTCGATTGCTTGGACTGCCTAAAAGCATAATTTCTCATAGAGACTCTAGATTTACATCAAACTTCTAGAAAGCAACATTTGAATCGATTGGAACTCAACTTCATATGAGTACAGCTTTCCATCCACAAAATAATGGGGAAACCGAGAGGGTTAACAGGGTAGTTGAAGATATGTTGCATATGTATGTGAATGAAAAGAAGGATAATTACAGTGAATATTTACCTTTGGTTGAGTTTGCATACAATAGTGCATGGAATGCATCTACAAAAATGACTCCGTTTGAAGCTATGTATGGTTATAATTGTTTGACTCCACCTTTGTTTTTGGGTTTTCCAAATAAAGTAGAAGTATCCAAAGAAACGCTTGAAAAGATGGATGAAGAACTTGGAAAAATTAAGAAACACATAAAAGAAGCTCAGAAAAGACAAAAGAAGTTCTATGATTTAAAGAGAAGACCACTTGAATTTCAAATTGATGATATGATATTTGTTTATAAAAGTAATCCTCACTGGTCTAACTTGTTGCTAGGAAAGGATCATTGACTTTCTCCTCGATATGCATGCCCTTTTAAAGTTTTGAAAAAGAAAAATTGATCTCTTGCTTATTTGCTAGAATTACCTAAACATTTAAATGTGCATCCTGTATTGCATGTTAGCTTACTCAAAAGGTATGTACCTAATGTTGCTCATGTTTTGCAGGAGAATTATAAGCTAAAAGATGATGGCTATTTTGAGCTTCAATCGGAAATAATATTAGATAAGAATGAAATATTGCTTAGACATAGATCAATAGTAGAAATTTTGGTGAAATGGCACTCATACCTAGTAGAAGATTCAAGTTGGGTCAAGCTAGATGATTTTCTAACATATTATCTTTCTTTCCAACTCTGAGGATAGAGCTCTTAAAGGGGGAGAATTGTAATAGGCCTCTTTTCTAGTGAAATAATTCATTTTGAACATTCTAAATTTCATTGTGGAGATAATGCTTACAATGAAAAATTAGGTCATTTAATGCATGTAAGAAAAGTTTTGGATTGACAACTTTCATATTCTCTCTCTAGACCTTATTCGCATCATGCTTTGTAGTCAAATTTTGAAGGTGAAGATGAAAGAATTAAGAAAAACTCTGTATGAGAGACAAGTAGAGCAAGTATAAGAGAATAAATGTGCCTGAGTGAAATTTTTATGAATCATGTTTTAAGCACCTTGTGAAGGGCCCTAAATTTATTTTGTTGTAAGAAAATGTCCTGATTTTACTCTCCCGCTCTAGAATTTTGGAACTTGCAGGGCTCAAAAGTGGCATTTGGAAGCGGATTTGGACCTAGATTGACTCTAACACTATTGTGCACATTGCAAATCTGAATAAAAGTGTCTCTCACAAGCTTAGGCTAATTCCTCACCATTTTTGAGTTATAGGGATTTGCAAAGTGTTGTTTCCGAACACTTAAAAAAAAAGGAGGGCTTATCTAATTCTATTCAAATCGGTGATTCTGATGCTCACATGTTAACATGTCTAACTATGCATAATTCTGGATATGTTTTCTTTGGTGTTTTTCTCCTATTTTTGAGAGGTACGCTAAAGAAAGAAAGCACACTATGATCGCATGGATTTTTACGAAAGTTTTGAAGAAACTCGACTTTCTCTAAATCTGGTGGATCGCACACTTCTTTGGGGGAGGGTAGCAATCAAACTCTGATATAGGGAGACCTGCGCATCAAAATAGTGTACACATAGAAATCTGAGAACTACCTTGTGATTGAGAGTGAGAGTTAGAGTGTGATTGAGAATGCAAGTGTGAATGCAATTGTGATAGCTCAGAGCTGGTCAGGAAGTAGTGGCTTCCTCAAGAAGCTATTTTCCAAAGCTATTGTAAACATTGATTCACACCTATAATACCAAAATTCTTTCTTCTTTGCGTCATATTTGTTTCTACTCTTCCGCATCAGATTCTCTCTTACCTTGTGCAATCTCTGCGTTCTTCTCTTCTTATTATTCTTGAATGATTGAAACATTGTGATTGGGGATTGACTATGATTGGGGAAACACTACAAGTGGTATCAGAGCAAAATCATACCTCAGGAACAATGGAAGGTCTAGCACAAAAGATTTGTGAACAAGAGGAACTTATTTAAAAGTTTCTTGGTGAATTGTATGAAGAACGAGGCAGAGAGCAACCAGAAGGAGTGGAGTTGAACGATGAAGTAGATGAAGGTGGGAGAACATCTAGTGTACCTCAGGGGAAACAAAAATGCAATTATGAAGATATGGAACGAGGTGAGTTTGCCCTGAACCAAGTCTTCAAGAAGGCAAAGATGAATGATTTTGATGGTGAGAAGAAGAGTGGAGAAGATCTTGAGGCATGGATTGAAGAATTGGAGGATTTCTTTGATCTTTGACAATTTGGTGAAGAGTCCAGGGAAAACGTTAGGATCCTACACCTGCATGGGATCGCGAAGCTATGGTGGAAGTCGTATATGTAGACTCGGACATGCTCTCATCTAGTTCTATGGAAGGAATTTATAGAACAAGCTGAAAAATGCTATTCTTCTCCACACTACCATATGGAGAAGAAGATGGAGTTCTACAATTTTCGTCAACATGAAAGTGACAAGCATATCTTATCTATTGATGAGTACAAAGAGAATTTCCTATGCGTTCACAAATATGCGTTGGAGGTTAGTGATGATGCTCTAAAGAGAAAATTTATTGAAGGTCTTCATGAGGAACTTCATTATCAAGTCAAGGGATCTGGATGCACCGATTTTCTCGATGTTGTTGTGATGGCTGAGAATTTTGATAAGATGAAGAAGTTCAATTGACAAAAACCAAATAGAAGTAGATTCATTGCAATGGGACGTAGGCCACAAAGACCTATTGTAATGAACATGAATAATTCAAAGAAGACTCCATCTTCTAATAACCAAGGTAAGAATCCTGCTCAAGTGGAAAACTAGAGGAGGCATCGACCAATCCATTGGCAACAAGATCCTGACTTTATTGAGAGGGAAAAAAGGCTTGGTCTATGTTTTCATTGTGCAGAGCAAGGGCATCGAACATATGAGTGCTCGAATAAGGCAATCTTTGGTCCTACCCAATGAAAGGCAATAAGCATCATCGACGAAGAAATAATGATTGAGAAAGCAGATGATGGAGGTAAGTGCCCTAATTCTACTTTGCATTGCATGCTGGCTAATTCTTTTCCAAAGGCTTCTAAAATTACAATTTTAGATATGCTTTCTACGCATAAAATTAGATTTTTGATTGATTCAGGTAGTACATACTATTTTCTATCTTTCAAATTTGTACAAAATTTGGGGGTACCTCTAAATATGCAGATAACTAGACCTATAGAGATGGCCAATGGATGACTACATTATACGAAACGATACATTGAATACCTTGCATTTAGTTTTTCAGATAGGTCTTTTTCTCGAAATTTTCATGTGATTGAGATGAAAGAGAGTGATGCAATCATAGACATGGACTAGTTAGTTTGGAGTTTTTGAACAATTGATTGTGAGCAAAGAACAATCACTTTAAGGCTAGATGGTTAATCTATCCATATTTTAGGTGATGTTTATAACCCTAAACCTATTCTTATTTCTAGTATGCAGAAAATTAGAGGTATACGTGATGGCTGTAAAACATTTGTAGTGTATATGAACAATCTGCATGAGGAAGATAATGATGAAGGTATTCCAGATTATGTAGAAAATCTCTTGAAAGAATATGTCGATGTATTTCGAGAAGACTTGCCTGGTGTACCTCCACCTAGGCAAATTGACCATGCCATTGACCTATATCCAGGAAGTGAACTATATTCTAGAGAACCCTATACATTTAACATTGATGAATTAAAGCAACTTAAGTTTCAATTAGATGATCTTTTGAAGAAAGGTTTGATAAGACCGAGTATCTCACCTTGGGTGCAACTATTTTATTTTAGAAGAAGAAAGATGGCTCTTATAGATTATGCATTGACTATAGGGGTCAAAGGAGTCTTTTCTTGTCTTCCAATTGGACATGCCCTACTACGATGTCCATGCTTTCAACGCTTAAAAGACAAATTATCTTATTTTTCCTTACCAAAATCATCTTGAGAAAGCACACTTTTAAATACACTAGGTTTTTTTTTTACTAATGTGTTCAAACGATTTTGACTCTCTACCCTTGCATTCAGTAAACGTTCACTAGAAATTACCACTATCCTATATGATATCCATACAAGAAATATGCTCTGAAAATGTGCCCCACATTCATCCCTTCATGAAGGAATTTTGATGGAGGATGTTATATCTCATTGCAGATTCGTTTGTAAAGTGCTTCAACAAAAGCGAAAAGGTGATGAAAATCATCAGTATTAGGGGAGCACTAGATTGTGCTCTCTGAGTATAGTAGACAAGATTTTGGAAATACACTTTTGATAACAAGAATAACCACTTAAGCAAAATGATACAAGAATACATAATTAATACAAGATGCCCCACAACCTGGGACTAATAAGTATGAACAACTCGACTAGAGATGATACAAAAGATCCAACAACCCGGGATCGTAAGTATGAAACAAGATATCTGGATTACAAGAACTCCCTTCTAGGAGATGAACTAGACACAAGAAAGAACTCGACAAGATCTCAAACTGCGAGATTACAAGAGGACAAGACACGATGTCCAAGAACTAGAGTAGACAAGATTGGAACAAGGAACAAGACAAGAACTAGAATTCGAACTTGGAGAGTACTTACTCGGTGGTCACGACTCCTTGAGCTCCCAAGACTAGTAGTGGCAAGATTGATTATGAATGTGGCCAACCCCTCCTTATATAGGATCTCAAGGGTGGTTGATGAAAGGTGGTTACAAATTGATGATGTCATTGATGAGGTCATCAATTCAAAACATGAGTTGTGGATATCCGAATGAGGTAAGTAGACAATCGATCTTATGGTTTTGGCATGCTCCACATACAATGGAAGCATTTATTTCCACAAATTCTAACCCAATCATGAGATATAGAAGTCACATGGAAGCTGAGGTCTAGGATAGTCTCCTAGGGGAACGATAGGTTGTGCTCTCTAACTATAGTAGACATGATTTTGGAAATACACTTCTAATTACAAGACTACCCACTTAGGGAAAATGATACAAGAATACATAACTGATACAAGACATCGCACAACCCGGGAGTGATAGGTATGAATAACGCGACTAGAAATGATATAGGAGATCCCACAACTCAAGATCGTAAGTATGAAACAAAATATATGGATTACAAGAAATCCCTTTTGGGAGATGAACTAGATACAAGAAGGAACTTGTACGAGTTCCACGAGGAGCGGTCATGATCTCTCATCTCGGCTTCATTGGATTTTTCTTATGAAATTCTCAAACCTTGATCGATCCTCTACTAAGGTTCTCCATAGGTTCCCAAGTGCGATCAGGGATTTCATTCCCTTTCCATTGAACAAGATACTCCAATCTTCCTCAGGATATTCTTGAGTCTAGGACATGCTCAACCTCAAATTCTTCATGGTCATCAATCTCGATAGGTGGTGAAGGAATTGGTCTCTCCCTCTCCATGGTCAAACTTGATATGGTACACACATCTAAAACTAGATGTATTCTCATAGTACTTAGTAGCTCGGGCTTCAAGGTGACTGGATTAATCTTGTTCAAGATGATGAATGGATCAAATCTTTGATGATCTAACTTTGCACAAGGCCTTGAAGTTTGCAAATTGTTTCTGAGTAACCATACTTTATCCCCAATTTGATATGATGGATTTTCAACATGATGTTGATCTACATAGTACTTATAATGTTCTTGAGCTTTATGGATCTCTTCCTTTAGTTCTTTTTCAATTGCGATGAGGTACTAGGCCTTATCTCTGGCAGCTTGGTTCTTGACATGATTTGAGAGTTGTATATCCATCCTTGGATGTTGTCCATAATTTGCAAATAAGGGATTTTTCTTAGTAGATGCATGAACACTGTCGTTAAAATCAAACTTTGCAAAGGGTAACAACTCAAACTAATCGTTTTGGTGATAGTTGTTGATGCAACGGAGATATTTCTCTAAGACTTGATACACCCATTCAGTTTGTCCATGAGTTTGTGGATGATTTGTTGTAGATAGTTTAAGTTGAACACCAAGGGGCTTGCAAAGACTATTCCAGAAGCTAGATATGAATTGGGGACCTCCATCACTAACAATCTAATCAAGAAATGCATGAAGCCTAAAGCGATATCTAATAAAAACTATAGCAGTGTCTACACTTGTGATCGCCTTTGTAATTGGAATGAAGTGTGCCATATTTGTAAGTATATCCACAATAACAAGAATGGAATCATACCTATCGAAATTTGGTAGATTTTCTATGAAATCCATAGACAATGAAGCCCATGTCCTTTCTAGAATAGGTAAAGGCTGCAAGAGCCCATGAGTTTTATGTCTTGGTACCTTAGATTGATTGCAAGTGTCACAAGTTTGGATATACTCTTTGACTTCCTTCCACATTTGAGGCCACAAAAGATCCCTTGATATGAGTTCTATTGTTTTATTCACTCCAAAATGTCCTACTGCAAGGCTGTCATGACATTGTTGAATTACTTGCATCTTGCGATCTCTTGGAGGGACACACAATAGGTTCCTATAGAGTACTAATCCGTACTTTTCCTGAAATTTGTTTCTCTCTTGGACTTTTCCTTCTTGAGCTTTCTGCTTCATGTTACAAAACAATTCATCTTGTGGTAGATTCTCATGTATCAAGTGATTTAAGGCTCAACCTTCATGATGTGTTGAAGAGATAGCTGCTAACTAGAGATGTTCAAGCTTGAGTAATACACTCTCTTGTTGATCAAAGGCTTCTTCACCCTTCTTTGGTGCAAGGTAAGATCTTTTGGATGGGGCATGGACTAACATTGTTGACATCCTAGATGGTATGTGATAACAAAGTCAAATCTTCATAGAAAGTTACTTCATCGAGATTGCCTTCTATTGAGAAGGTGGGTGGTGATAAAATACTCTAGGTACTTGTGATCTATCTACATAGTAACTTTATGAGCTTCTCCTTCTAGATGGTGATGCCAAGTAATTAAACACGTCCACTATGGCAAAAAGTTATCATGAATTTCATAATTAATTTCTAGAGGGTAAAATTTCTTAGGATCCATAAAAATTCCTTTATCTGATACAATGTACCCTAAAAATTCCACTTTTGTCTTATGGAAAGAGAACTTCTCAAACAAATGCACCTAGTGTTCTAATGAATGATTTTTTTTCAAATAATGCTATTGAATATGATGACTGTGATATCTCTTATGAGTTTATGAGTATAGGTGCAGAGAATTGGGAACCAACCGAAGATCTTGAATTTCATTGGATCATACAAAAGGCAACTACTTTTGAGCTGATAGTTCATGTTTTACTGCATATAGATTTCTGTGAAGTCCTTTCATGGATTGCCTATGTATATATGGTTATTAGGATTTAATTTTATAATCTTTTGATTAGTTTTAATGAGTGCAGGAAATGATCAAGTATAGATAATGGAGATGGAGAACAAAGAACAAAGTTGTGAAGAGCCTTAATTTCAAGTTCTTAAAGGCTTTTTCTGCTTCTTCACTCCATTATAATTTGGAGTTCTCTATAACCTTGGTAAGAGGTGTCACTATCCTGGAGTAATCTCTGACAAATATCCTATAGAAATTTGCAAACCCTAGAAAACATTGTACATCTTGAACACATGAAGGTGGTTGCCAATCAAGGATTGTCTCAATATTCTTAGGATCCATAAAAATTCCTTTATCTGATACAGTGTACCCTAAAAATTCCACTTTTGTCTTATGGAAAGAGAACTTCTCAAATTTTGCGTATAATCCTTTTTCTCTTAGTTTCTCGAGGACTATCTTTACATGACATTCATGATCGTCTAGGTTTTTCGAGAATATGAAGATATTGTCAAAGTACATTACAAAAAAATCATCTAAATATTCTCGAAAGATATCATTCATCATATGTTGCAAGATAACTGGAGCATTTGTGGAGATAAATGAAGATTGAATTGATTTGAATGTATATGTTGAGATTCTCACACATGATGAAATATTTGATAAAGAAGCAATTACTAAGAAGTCTATGATGAGTGTGGCAAAAACACATCTTTTGAAGAGAATCAACAAGAATCGTTGATCAAGGAAATGTATGAAGAATGTGGTTTAAGTACATCTTCTCAAGAGAATGAGCAAGAATCTAGTGATGTTGAAGACTAGAGTGATCTGAGTTCTGAAGAAGTTGATGAAACAAGTATCAAGGCTTTCCACAAAGAGGAAGATGGGGCACTAGACATTGACTCTTCACTAGTTGAGGATATTCTCACTAGTACGCCTCAGGAAGTAGGAGGGGGTGAGAGAGATGAGGTTGATGTAGAGGAGAATAAAAAGAGTGAGGAGTTTTTTCTCAAGCTTAGTCTTTTGGATGATGAAGAGTTGAATATAAGTGAAAAGGTGTCTAGTGATGATGAGTGTGATGAATGTTTGAGTTTGATTGATTGTGAAGAGTTTTTTTCAATGCATATGCATGAAAATCTATTAGCTCAAGATGAATTTATTGATTTCATGTATGCTAGTTTGAATTTGCATGACTTTGTGTGTGAACCATTAGATGAATTCAATGAATTGTCTTCACAAAATGAATGTATGTTGGATGAAAATTTTGAAATTAATTCAAATCAAACAAATGCACCTAGTGTTCCAATGAATGATTTTTTTTTCAAATAATGCTATTAAATATGATGATTGTGATATCTCTTATGAGTTTATGAGTATAGGTGCAGAGGATTGGGAACCAACCGAAGATCTTGAATTTCATTCGATCATACAAAAGGCAACTACTTTTGAGCTGATAGCTCATGTTTTACTACATATAGATTTCTGTGAAGTCCTTTCATGGATTGCCTATGTATATATGGTTATTAGGATTTAATTTTCTAATCTTTTGATTAGTTTTAATGAGTGCAGGAAATGATCAAGTATAGATAATGGAGATGGAGATCAAAGAACAAAGTTGTGAAGAGCCTTTCACAGTAGCTACCTTTCTTTGACCTTGATTTCTTGCACCATCATTCAGTAGATGCACATGTTTTAAATCCCGTAAATGCACATTCATTGCACATGAAATGTATTTGTAAATATCACGAATAAGAGTAGGATAGAGCTATGAGTGGATATGAGAGAAGAGCGTGATTAGCATTGGGAGCTAAACTATGAGGAGTGAGCTTCTTTCTTTAGAAAACCTTAAAATTGCTTCCATAGTTGCACCATAATTGAGAGTTGTTGCATCTAAAGTATGCATGCATGAATATGTATGTGCACAAAAATTTTGAAGCCCATAGAAGCACATCCAATTGCACATTATATGAATTATGAATGCATGATGAAATCTTAATTTCAATTTTGAGTGAGAATACCTCGACGTCAAATGCCTCATAACTTTTCTATGCACCATTGGCTTTCCAATGCATTTAGAGTATGCATGAATAGGGCCCACTACATGGCCGTGCATAGACACATGTTTGGTAATCCATGCACTTGATTTGTCTTGGAATTCATAAAATCTTGCAGATATGATGATTGGTGTTTGTGTGTCTGGAGGCCCCACAAGTTCAGAGGGGGTGGTTGTGGTCGAGATTCAAAACCAAGCTTAAAGATTTAGAGAACAACATTCAACTCGGTCAAAATGTTGCTAGCATGAATACAAATGGATTTACATATCAGGATGATGCAGAGGTTTGGAGGGGATGGATGTCATACAGATCTCATCCCCATGAATATCACTAAGGATGGCCGTCCTGAAGAAAATGGTAGAGGAGTGAACATATTACATGGATGAACAAGAAGTCCACGGATGCTTCTTATCTTCTTTGGTAGAATTAGCCTAGTTATTCTTGTAGTACTTGCTATCAAAACAAGTTTTATATGAAGTTATGTAAACTCACCATGTTAGCACGGATGCGTGAAGTTCTTATACATCATATGCTTTTGCAAGGTTATTGTTTCAATGCAATAGTTTTTGCATGGCTGCCACTTGGAGGAGTTCTAGAGACCTTGGATTGGAAGGGCGATTGTATCCGTGTGAAGAGAGGAGGCAAGTACGAAGGAAGGAACTATTAATGGACCCATTACATAACCAAAATGTGTTGATGGCCTACTAAAAAGACAATATGTTAGTAGTAACATTTCTTATGGTCACATTATTACCATTAACATAGTTTAGGATGATCCACGTAAATGTAGTAAATGATCATAGTGCCACTTAAAGGAGGTAAGAAGAATTTTCTTATGATTATTGATGGACTCATTAAATAAGGAAAATGTGTTCACAGCCTATTAAAAACAGAATAGGTTCGCATTAACAGTGTGTGCAAGGCTTACTCATATTTATACTTCAAGTAAAGTCACTATCCCTGACACCAGTGTAAACGACGATAGGGCAAGTGGACACCTTGGAAAACTACTTGAGAAAATAACATTGTTTTTGAGACAAACAGCCCATTTGATTTAGCGCTTGCCTGCCAAAGCAATTGGTTGAGACGTTACGGAATGTGGTTAGAAGTGAGGCTCTTTGGGAGATCTGTAAACAAATGTGTGTGGCTAGTTTTCATAACCTCTCTAAATAATTGTCTCTTCAAAAATCTCTTATCAGCCTTAGTAATCCAAATTGTTAGACCACCCCCCTCCCCGCCCCCTCCACGAAAAAAAAAAAAAAAAAAAAAAAAAAAAAAACTCTCGACACTAGAGAGAGTTCATATTAGAGAATAAAATGCTGAAACTAAAGTGGATTTCGTGACATTGGGGATGAAAAGAGTATCAAGCTTGTTTGTACTTCTCTCTTATCTGCGTGTGTATTTTTTTCCTTTAAATTTAGTTGTAGTGAGTTAAAAAAAAAAGATTTCCGGGTTAATCTCCAAAAGATTTAATGGTTCGCGTTTTCTGAAAGATTTCAAAATCTTGGAGTTCAATACCTTCCTTTCAAGCTCCATGCTAGTACAACAAAGACCTAGAAAAATTATCTCAGAACGGATTCCCTCGAGGATTCGAGACATCCATCTTTCTGAACCCCACTTGGACTATTAATCTTTCTAAACCCCCATTCCTCATAAAATGACAGCTTTATTGACTATTCAGGGTAAGGATATATCCATAAAGTCTAAAATCTTGTACGAATATTGTATGGATACTCCTCTTAAAGCCACATTCACTCTTAGACAAGAAAATTCGATATACCTCATTGTCATAATAGTTTGTCCCTTGCACCAGAAGGGAATCCCGAAATAAGATATGCCATACAAAAACCAATGTGTCCAAATGGACGTTCTTTTTCAAAAACTGGGTATAGATCGTTGTGACTACTGTTAAAGCTAACAATATTTGTAGGTCCCCTCAGTGGTGTTGCCAATGCCTCAAAGGTAGACAAGAATTTTTTGGCTTGGAATATTCCAGATTGCGATACATTTTAGAAGAAGTTAGAATACTTGTGATATTTAGAATCTAAATTCTACTATGCCTATTAATATCTGTAAAGGGCCATAAAAGAGATAACTTTATGCCAAGAAAGAGGATTTGAATGAAGTAGAGTTGCCAAGAATCTCAATCAACTTTGATTAAAGAACTATTCATGCACCTTTGAGACTTTAGATCAGACTCTAGGACCTGAATATCGATGTGACGGAAACAACTCCATGCAAAACCGATTCCCACAAGCAGAATGCGTATAAAAATAATAACAAAATAAAATACATATATTCCAAACCAATATTTTATCTCAATCATTTTCGGCATTTCATTGGATGGATAGACGCTTCCAAAAAGGCTCTCCATTTGTCGGTGTTAGCGAATCATCAATTTACTGTACATGTCTTTTCGTGTGTGTATATATATATATATATATATATATATATATATATATATATATATATATATATATATATATATATATATATATATATATATGGAGCTAGTTCGGTGGATGCGTACACCTCTCTTATGGGTTAGTTATTTCATTCCATTAGATAGTTAGAGTAGTAAACTTGTATTTGTTGTACTTGTTATAAATTGGTAACGATTGATATCCATGCACAATTTTTTTTAGACGTTATACGGACTTCACAACAAGTGGATCTCATATTCTATGACCCAATAAAGGTGTCTGCTCACTACCATGAAAGCAGATATTTGTCTCATAAGAATCTATCAGCTCCTACAGGACAATGTGCACGGATCCTCAGTGGAGAAGACTTCGAAATCATGTAATTGATTCTTTTTTCAAGACTTGAAGACTACGTTTTAATCGTAATTAATGCTACATAGAATAGTCATCTTCATATGTTATGAAGACGCATTATGTAGTATTTTCCTCCGCAACCAAATATCATGAACATGAAGTTCTTATAAAGAACTTGGGTTTCCAGATCTCTTCCACGTAGTCGGTCCACTGGCACCAGCCGAAAAATTAATGGGCATTCAAATAGTAAGTAAATTCAAAACAATATTTATCTGTTTTCTAAATATCTGTCCTCATTACAGTCGACTAAATAAATGCACTAATTAAATAAACATTAGTAGAAAAAAAAATATTGTCTTCAAGCGACCGCATCTTCGACTGTGACATCTTATGAAGAACGCTAGATATTTTAAATACTTCCAAACAGCCAGTCAATAGCCTTCCATAAATTTATCCGAAAGTGAACGCACAACAATTTTAATAGTTGAAGTCGCTTTTTGGTACTTACTCGTTTCATCAAAGTATTTGTTATTCCGATCAATATGTCACCTCTCATCGATACCGAAGTACGAACAATCTTTCTCGCACCCATACCTTACACCCATTTCTATTATAGAGCTGAGGTTTCGGAAGGTCGGCATCTTCCAGATTAGCTTTAATCTTTTGAAATTACAAGTTAAGATGTACTTGGTACTCATGGGATCCACCCATTCAATAATCTTCGTGATTAGCTTGAATCTTTTGAAATTACAATTGAAGGTGGACCTGCTACTGATGGGATCCGCCCATCCCACGATCTTTGAGATTAGCTAGAATCTTTTGAAATTAGAAGTGAGGGTGGACTTGATACTCATGGGATCTACCCATGCCACAATGCAAGGGTAAGATGCGCAGAACAACCACTATTAGAGAGCTTGAAGACTCACTAGGAAAGATTTTGAAAAGGAACAACCCTGAGGCTAGACGATTTACACTACAACATATGAGGGGCTTATCGACGCTTCATATACCGACGGTCACAGTCGGCGTCGGTATAAGCCTCGGAAAATCTCACTAAGAGATATCGACGGTATATGCATCGGTATAAGCGTCGGTATGAACGTCGGTAATTTACTGGGAACTACCGGTGTATATACCGACGCCCATACCGGCGCCTATACCGGCGGCGAGTTTTAAATTTATCGCGAACCTGAGAGCAAAACTTCACATTTTTGCGCGTGTTTGAGTACTGCTGGTCTTCTGTCGAACTTGCGCGCGCGAACCGAATTAAGTTATAGATAAAATATAGATAGCTATATAGATTAGGGTTTTAAAACTAGGGTATTAAGTTTTTTTAGGTATTTAAGTATTTAGGTCTTTAAAAGTTAGATTTTTAGGTTTAATAAAAAAACAAATGTTCTAAAATGTTTTAAAATGTCCATATTGTAGCAGATGGCTTCTTTGGATCCTGAAGAGAGAATGGCATGTCCTTGCACACAGTGCAAGTATCAAATTTATCGAAAACGACGGATTTGTACTCCACATGTTAGAGAGTATGGATCCTTTGATAGGAGTCGATTAGAAAACCTATGCTATCATTCGCATGGTCCCCCAGGTGAGCAGATGGACCCAAACAATATTGCACCGGTAACCTCTCGTGGAAAAAAGAGATTAAAAAAGGACTTAGACGTAGAAGCAAGCACTAATAATATTACACAGAATGAACATATGGAAGAGATGCTTGAAGCATTTTATGAGATGGATGAAGATCATGATGATGAAGAAGGTGTCGAGAGTTTCATGGACACAACAGAAATTCCACGATCAAAAGTTGATAAAGAATATGCAAACATGCGAAGATTAGCTCGTTTACCACTTTATAATGGAGCAAAGATATTTGTACTACGTGCTTCACTCGTGATGCTCAATCTGCAATCCATTTATGGATGGTCAGATAGTAGTGTCACTGAATTGTTCAGGTAAGTGGAGAACAAATTGGCTTTCATTGTTGTATCACAATAACTTCATTTACTAATATCATTTTAATTGCTTATTGCAGGCTTCTTAAAGATCAAATTTTGCCAGAGGGCAATGACATGCCTCCAACACGTGGAGATGCGAAAAAACTTTTACACTCCATTGGAATGGATTATTCTAAAATTCATGTTTGTCCGAATGATTGCATTCTCTTTCAGAATGAGTATGAGCATCTCCACGTATGTCCAAAGTGTGGAGCAAATAGATTTAGAGAAGAAGTTATAGGCGAAGCAATCCCCGCAAAGGTTCTTTGCCACTTTCCTATCATTCCACGAATTAAGAACATGTTTAGATCCACATTTATAACTGAGTTAATGTCATGGCATACAAAGAGCAGGTCTACAGATAATGTAATGCGAGTGCCAGCTAAGTCTGATGCTTGGAAGCACACATATAGTAAGTGGCCAGAGTTTGCTAATGAGCCTCGGTCCATACGTCTAGGCCTAGCTATGGATGGAGTGAATCCATTTGGATTACGCAGTTCTTCATGGAGCACATGGCCTGTATGTTTGGTCAATTATAATATCCCACCACGATTGGCCACAAAGAAAGGTCATTTATTATTAGCTCTTATTGTACCAGGTAAGTATAAGGTAAAAAACATGGATGTATATCTTGCACCACTTGTGGAAGAACTGCACATTTTATGGGATGGGATCACTGTGCATGACATATCTCAACCTATAAGAAGAGGAGACATGCGAGTGCAAGGCATACTTATGTGGACAATGCATGATTGGCTTGGTTATTGTGAATGTTCAGGTTTATCGATTTCGGGTTACCATGCTTGTCCTTTATGCGGATCACGACTCGAAGCACGCTATTCCAAAGCACTACGTAAAACTGTCTATGAAGGACATCATAGATATTTGCCTAATGGGCATGTTTTACGTGAAGGACAAATTGTTTGACAAGCGCAACACCAAATGAAAGCTAGCGATTGGAAACAACTGTGGGATTCAGAAAATCCAGTTGCTGGCATGAAATGGTTGTCCATCTTTCATGAACTCCCTTATTGGAGTGAATTGGTGATCAATCATTTGGTAGACCCGATGCATATTTTCAAGAATGTGGGAGAGATGCTTTGGAAAAATTTGATAGGAAAGAAAGAAAGCAAAGCCCAAAGGGACGACTTAGAAGAGAGAGTTTATATGCGAGAGTTGTGGGCAATTACTAAGCCCAACAGAACAGTATCGTTACCAAGAGCTCCTTGGGTGCTTCATAGGATGGAAGAGCAACAAGTGAAGTAAACAATTTCAGAGTTTTGTACACCTACTGGATGCATGAGATGTCTAAAGACTGCTTTCACACGAAACGACAATCTTGCAGGACTCAAGTCTCATGATTGGCACAAGTTTTTACAGTTTGTGCTCCCTATAGCCCTAAAAGATTGTCTTTCAGAGGATATACCAAAAACCATTTATAAAATTAGTTCTTTAGTACGGTGGATATATTCTAAAGAGATAAATAGAGATAGCATAGAGAGTGCAAAACTCAATGCTATCGAGGCTGTTTGTATGGTAGAGAAATACTTTCCAATAGTAGTCCCACTATTCAACTTCATTTCGTGGTTCATGTAGTAGATGAAGTTGCAATAGCAGGATTTGTCCATAGTCGATGGATGTTCTTCTTAGAGCGCTTTATGAAGACATTAAAAGGGTTTGTTCGAGAGAGAGCACGTCCAGAGGGTAGCATGGAAGAGGGATGGCTTGTACAAGAATCTCTTGTATTCATAATTGAGTTTCTACGTATATCGGATCCCAAAATGCCTCGCTTATGGAGCGATGATGAAGATGTTCGTCTCATAGGCGATGAATCACAAGGTAAAGGATTGCAAAGAAAAATGGATGCAACTTTCAGAGAGAAGGCAATGAAGTTTTGCATAGTTAACTCTGAGCCTATGCAAAAGTGGTTAGAAAGGTATGAACTTGCCAAGGAAACTAACGCAAAGGAAAGAGCTCAGTTTCGAAGAAATCGTTCCACTCGATTTTTGCCTCTTCCAGAAAATCTTCGACCTCTCCCACCGTTTCCAACGAGCAGATGGCTAGATGCAGCGGTTTCACAAGCAAAGGCAGCAGGTGAAGATATCTCTGAAGAAGAAGAAGAACTCACAAAAGGATGTGATTGGGAGTATATTAAATACGGTGCACTATGGTCTCATGGATGACACTTTCGAATCGCACGAATTGATCAAAACCGGTCTACTTTTGATAGTGGAGTGATGGTGAGTTTTTTGCAAAAAAGTAGAGCGAGTGCAAGAGATAATAATGCTCTAGAAGGCGAGTTAGATTATGTTGGTGTGATTCAAGACATCTTGAAACTATCTTTCAGAAAGTTTGATTACTTTGTTTTTGACATGAAATGGTTCAAAGTAGTCACCTCTGGAAGAAACGCAAGAGTGAGACGAGATAAGAGCGGTTTGCTTCAAGTCGACTTCACAAGATTATGGACAAATGAAAGGGATACATTTGTACTTCCCGAACACTGTGAGCAAGTTGGTTTTATAGCAGATTCCAAAGACCTAGAGTGGCTATTTGTTTTACAACTCGCTCCACGTAGTAGACAAATTTTTGAAAACATAGATGTAGAAGAAAGTCCATCTCTAGTGGACTCAGAGATTCATTCGATAGTCGAGGAGGAAGAGATCATTGTTCGAGAAGAAGAGGTCATTGAAGAAGAGGTCATTATTCGAGAAGACAAAGCAATAGACAATGATCAGGAGGAAACCAGCATAGCAAGCGATTTAGAAGCCATCAATATAGAGATAGATATTCTCGGTGCATCGGATTGCAAGAGAACAAGGATTACGACCACCACTAGAGAATGCAAGAGAACAAGGATTATGACCACCACATACTAGAGAGATGACTCTCCTCCCAACCTTATGCCTGTATATATAGTTGCTTGAACTAATGAGGACCACAAATGTAACTAGAGTCCACAAGTGCATGTGCAATCTCCTCCACTCCTTTCATATCCACCACTAGAGTCTATTAGTGGCTGGAGTGATCTCGACCACTACTTTAGTACCTTCCACTAGAGTCCACTAGTGGTTGTTGTACTCACCTCTTGAGTTAAGTCCACTGGACTCAAGTTAACTCACGTTAACTTGAGTTAGAAGGCTCTAGAGCTCTTTGGGTAAAACTCTCTTCGCATGCTCCCCATGGGAGTTGAACCCAAGACCTCTTCCTTCACAACCATGAGACTTAACCACTAGGCTAAGTGGATTACTTGAATATGACAGCACATGACTTATGCTTGAGTCTACTCTTGAGATCTTTGGTCCTACAGACGAGTGACCAAACGGTATCCGATTTCAGATCTGTCTGAAGCCATCGGATCCCTAGATCATAGACTTACTTTATTACATTCTTCCCCCCTTGGGAAAGATTTTCGTCCTCGAAAATAAAGCTACATATATAACTGTAGGCAACCCCCGAGCCTCATGTTCTAAAACTTGGAAGAACATGGTCATGTTCTGGAACTGGAAGAACATGTCTCATCTCTGTGGTGGCATCCCTGCCCAAATGATTCAAAACACTATCCGGGTTTGCACTTTGATGAACGGGACAAAGTACAAACTAGTGAAGAATAATAAGGGTGGATCTAAACACATCCCTGGCCAATTCATAGTTTCTAGATGTGCGATCTAGGCACAAACATGTGAACTGGGTGGATTCAAATTACTAGTCCATTTCTGGGCATGTCTGGTGCATGGACTTAGTAATGAAGGTGAGATTCTTATCCCTCGCAAGACTTTGAGAAGTCTTGATTCACTTGATTTTGTTTTGGAAAACTTGAAGTTTGGTTGTCCCATACATCTAACTTTAGATGTCTGTACAATGGTTTACTTTTATCTAACAGTTACTTGATTTTTTCACCCGACTAGAGGACTACTTTGTCCCAATGAGTTTGAAAAAATCCTATGTAAACTGTAGGAGAAAGTTTACCATTCCGGTGGAATCAACCATACTAACTTCACCAATTCAAATTCAAAATGAAAATTGTCCAATTTAGGACACTTTTCTCAAAGACTTTTAACTGAAAGTTCTTGGGAATTGTCAATCCAATGAGCAATTCCTAACTTCTTTATTCTAGAGTATGCTGGACTCTAGGAAATGATTTATGCTATACCTTGAAGCAAAATCAAATGAATAAGTCTACTTAGCATCTTTTGAAGATTGAAAAGGTTCTTGTACATAACATCTATCTAGGATGTTCAAGTTAGTTATCTAATTCTAACCGGCTATCCCTGGTCTTTTGAAAAAGGAATCAGATACCATATCTGAGTCAAAAAAAAGATTTGGAAAGCGGAAAGAGATAACTAAGACTTTGTACAACCAATTCAAACTTCGAATATACATAAACTTGCTATGAGTCAAAGACTAGATGACTCAGGACTTCAACTTTTCAAAGATCTATTTCAACAAGATATTGAAGCATTCTTTTTATCTTTAAGAGAAATAAGCTAGTTTCTCAAAAAGATACAAAGAAAATCAAAAACATCATCCAACCACAAGATACTATTGTGGTAACCAACATCAGTGTGTCGACCCACTGAGGTTCTATCGATGAGTTTTAAATATTCAAATAATACTTCACTTGAGACTAAGTTCAGGTCTCATTCAATGTTTTTGACTCCTAATCGTGAATGCAATTCTTGTGCATTTCTTTGAGTCAAAAGAGTGAATTTTTTCAAGTTACACTAGGAACTGGATGCTTGACTTAGTCAATTAAATCTTAGTTGAAAAGATCAACTCAAAATCAAAGTCCAACTTCTTTCAGAAATTTATCAAATTTTTTTGATCAATAACACTTAAACTTGAAGTGTTCTATGAAGATCTTGGAAGTTACTTACTTCATATCTTCAGTTTCCTTAACCTTGAAGTTACCTTGAAGTATCGTAAGATACTACTTTCATCCTTTACGAATTAAACTTTTCCTTGAAGTCTTAATTCCCTTGAGGATGAAACCTAACTTCAAAATCCAAACTAGGACTAAAAGATAATCATCATCCCACGGTCCGATGTCCCATTCCACCTTTCCTACATCAATCTGAGTATAAAATCTGGTGTCCCATACTACCCTATTTTATATCCACATTAATGTGTGGGTGATTCTTATCCTAAAGTCTAAACATCTCTTGATAGAGTACCTTATTTCTTCAATTTTTTTACAAGAATTGGAAGTTTCAGGCATTACCTCTAACTAGATTTTCCTAGGTTTTGATTCCTTCGCATGATCACCTCATAATCATGTGCTTTGCCTTTGGAAACTTGAAAACCTTTTTGACAGAATATCAATCAGAATTCCAAGTTCTTGAATTTTCTCGAATTCAAGTTCAATTGGTTTACCCTTGACCAATTTTGTAGTGACAAGAGCTTTTAGCTTCTTGTCTTTAGATTCCTTTCTGTACTGATGCTTTTAGGTACCTATCCCGGCCGGGGCTTTTTACAGGAATCTCTCTACTGCTTAAGTCTAAGCATCCGCTCATGCTTTCTGGATTTGTACCAAAATCCCTTTAAGGATAGGCAAACACTTATGTTTTACCTTCCACAGACTTAAGTACCGTCTTCACGGTTGCAGACTACATACTTGGAATTACTTCACTTTGTTCTGACTTAGAACAACTTACTTTTTTTTCACAATTTTCCATTGGATAAATGGAACTTGAGTGAATACTTCCTAAAGAAAATTTTTATTGCCAATACTTGGGCAATCTACAGGGTAGTTCCAATCGCATATTACTTGGACAATCATGGCCAAGATTGATCAAGTCTGGTTGATCTTGCGATAAAAATAAAGACTTATAGTCTTTATCTTTAAGATCTCTTAAACTATCTTAAGCTTCTTTGCTTACCTGCAGGATTTTTAGAGATCTTTCTCAAGTCCAAGCATACACTTATGCCTCTCAGATTCCAAAGCTAAGAATCTTTGATATACCGTTAGGTTATATCACTTATTTGGACTTAATTAACCAATACTGATGGTTTGGGAATTGCTAAGGAACTACTTACAGACTAAAGAGTATGAAGAATTTCATTCTCAATACTTGAAAGAATGCCATTCTTCAAAGACTTGAGATTCCTTCTAAGGAATCAAATAACTTGCGCAAATGATTCATCTTGGAATCTTTTGCAAAAAGAACATTTGAAAGAAATTCTTTCAAATAATATCCAAAAAATTTACTGATTCAATTGTATTCATTTCCTGAGTATCAAACTAGAGATGAAATATCACATTTGCCAGTATGAAAGTTTAAATTGAACTTTCATTTATGTGATATCGACTTCTATTCTTGAGTTTGATACAAAACTCATTATTATTGGTCAATCTTCAGATGTTACTAGAGTCCTTTAAACATATTTCACCAATCAAAATTATGTTTAAAGTCCAAGCATCTATTGATGATTGATCCAATAGTAATGTTACTGTGAACACAACTTTGAACTTTATAACTTGTTTAGGAGAAGTTCATGGATTGAAAATCCATTTCTTGGAACTTTCTATTCCTAAAGGAAAAGTTCACACTTGCTGCAAGTCCTTAGGGACTTATATTATTTCCTAAAGATTGCTTAGCTAGTTGCATCATTTACCAGAGATGCAACTATGGAACTTAACATCCTTTTATTGATATCAAGGATCAATTGATGTTGAGGTTTCAGCACTCCTTGGGATGAAATCAAATGAAAATTTATAAAAGATTGGTACCTTTATATCTTGGCAAAACATTTATATCATAAAGAGGTTTTGCCTTCATCATTCCTTGGACCTATCATATAATATGAATTTATGTGTATTTTGGGAAGAGTTCATGAATCAATTAATATCCTCTACTTGGAACATCTACCTTCCCAAAAATAAATTCATCTTAAACATGGTAGGAGAATGATCTCACATGAAATAGAAGGCTTGACTATTTCATATCTCAATTCAAAAAAGTTACTTACCGAGGTTTCATCATGAGATACAAATCTTGAAACCACAAGAAACTTCTTTAAAACTTTCGAAATCTTCTAAATAGAAGAGTGCTCATGGAACTTTGGAAATATAGTTGATGCTCTCATCCAACCTTGGGATGCTTGAGAAGTTATATAAAATATATAACTAATCAACTAAAGCTTTATCCGCATGACTTTCTAAGTACATCCAGGACTTAGAGTCATCATACATCACAAAAGAGTTGCAAGTAATTAAATTTTCTTGGTCATCAAGGAAATTTATTACTTAACTTTCTCTTAGTGCTTACTCATACCTAGCAAGACATCTAACATACTTAATTCTCATTAAGTATTTATGTTTGATAGTAGAGTATCGACTTGGGAAGAAATTGACTAATTACTTGAGTTGCAAACTAGAACTAGTATGTCTTTGCAACTAACTAGTCCTTGGTCTTCCCTAATGTCAAACTGCGAGCTCTATAAAGTAAGCTAAGTACTAAGAGAGTACATTCTCATATCTACTTGCAAACATCATTCCATTCTTCCATGCAAATGCATGTATCTACATGCAAAAGCATATGTTCACATGCGTATGCATGCATGTTCTTTTGAATGCTCAAAAAATAATACAACAATCATGCATGAGCTTGATGCACGATTTTTTTCTTGTACTAAGAATGTATATCATGCAATCCTGATGCATGTATATCCTTTCCTTTGTCCTAATGCACTATGATATAAAAACATACCCTTGAAGTACAATAGAAAACTTACTCAATGGAAAGGAAATATGTATTTAAACTACCAAAATACATTCTTTGATGCACAAGGATCTTTTTGAAATCAAGTCTTTCCTTAATGCAAACTATTGCTTGAAATAAGAAATGGATTAATTCATTATTCTAATCTAGACTTAATCAATTGAAATCTTGGCTATTTCAATGTGCATCTAGGATTAAGTGTAGAATAATGAAAACAAGATAAATCAAGCATTAAGATCAAGCAGAAACTGGAAAATACTTAGCTTTGATCAAAGCTTCGTCCATCCCTTGATCCTTTGGAAGAGTGATTCATCCTCTTGATCCTTGCGAGGAGCTATTCACCATTCTTGAAGCTTCCTCTTCAAGAAATAGTCTTGGATGACTTGGTCCGTCGTGGTCGACTAACTTAGGCCTCCGGATCTTCACTCCACAGCTCCAATTCCTTCAAGCTTTGCTCAATCTTTGATTCTCCTTGTTTGTTTCTTTGGCTAAAAGCAAAATACTCCTCTGGTTCCAAGCTGCAGGAATTGATTTGGCTCCTTGGATGGATGAGAGGACTTGGCTCCTTGGATGGATGAGAGGACTTGCACTTCAGCTCTGGCTACTGTATTAGTACAGTTTCTTCTGCATTAGAAGACAAGCAATGGGCGTTGACAGCGTGGCTAGACGATTGTCCTCTCTAATTGATGGCACGGGTTCGAATTCCGTGGGCAGCAGCGGCAGCTTCGCGGAATTCTTCTCTTTTTTTTTTTTGCTCTTGATGAAAGCTTTTCGGCGCCAGACATTAGGAAAGATTTATATCTGCAGACTTGTGAACGTGATCCGCCCGTGGTCTTGTTGGGTAGACGATGGCGCTCTTGTTGAGGGGGCGAGGGATCGAATCCTCTCAGCCACACCAGAGTATAAACTTTTTGCCAAGCTTCTTCCGACTTAGGCTAAGTCAATATGCGAATTTCGGCGGCGGCGCACTATTTCTGATCATCTACGAGCATTGCACAAGCATATAGGAGAGCGACTAGAGGAGCAAGATGATGATGATGAGCCTATCAAGGTCTCCATGGAAGCTCAACCTTGAGCTCTGATACCAATGCAAGAGAACAAGGATTACGACCACCACTAGAGAATGCAAGAGAACAAGGATTACGACCACCACATACTAGAGAGATGACTCTCCTCCCAACCTTATGCCTGTATATATAGTTGCTTGAACTAATGAGGACCACAAATGTAACTAGAGTCCACAAGTGCATGTGCAATCTCCTCCACTCCTTTCATATCCACCACTAGAGTCTATTAGTGGCTGGAGTGA
This sequence comes from Ceratopteris richardii, assembly GCA_020310875.1. Lineage (NCBI taxonomy): Eukaryota > Viridiplantae > Streptophyta > Polypodiopsida > Polypodiales > Pteridaceae > Ceratopteris > Ceratopteris richardii. The sequence goes on from CM035412.1 coordinate 159,208,671, forward strand.
TCTCGACCACTACTTTAGTACCTTCCACTAGAGTCCACTAGTGGTTGTTGTACTCACCTCTTGAGTTAACTCCACTGGACTCAAGTTAACTCACGTTAACTTGAGTTAGAAGGCTCTAGAGCTCTTTGGGTAAAACTCTCTTCGCATGCTCCCCATGGGAGTTGAACCCAAGACCTCTTCCTTCACAACCATGAGACTTAACCACTAGGCTAAGTGGATTACTTGAATATGACAGCACATGACTTATGCTTGAGTCTACTCTTGAGATCTTTGGTCCTACAGACGAGTGACCAAACGGTATCCGATTTCAGATCTGTCTGAAGCCATCGGATCCCTAGATCATAGACTTACTTTATTACACGGATCTTCAAGAGGATGCTAGAATAGAGGACTTTTGAATAAAACACTTGTACGTACTAATTTTTGGTGTTTTTTTGTTTATTTCCTATATGATTTTTCTTATCGCATGCTAATTATTTGAGTTCTTTTATTACAGAGCACGATGGGAGACAGTTCTCCATTCACTCCACATTCCATGAGAGAGGAGCAGTTTTTGGAGTTCATCTCTCAGGTTCCTCCTGCGTATATGGCCGCTGCATCACAGTATTGGATCGCTCATGGTAGCACTCCTCCCGGCCTCACTCCTGGGGGTCTTACTCCTGCCGGCCTCACTCCCGCTGGCCTCACTCCCACCGCTGTCACTGGCGCCGGTGTCACTCCTGCTGGTGTCACTCCTGCGGGTGGTGCTACTCCCGTAGGAGGTATGTCTCCTAGCTTTGTGACTCCACCACGACCATCTTTGCAGCCATCTCCTACTGGGTCTACTAGTAGACATGTGCGTTCGATACCTTAGTGCGATAAAGGGTCTGGCCCGTCTCCTAGATGGAGGTCACGCTCTAGAGCAGGAGGTTCTAGGAGTGGATCTACAGGTAGGTCTGGAGGCGGAGGAGGTAGTTGTTGTGGAGGCAGTGCGACAGACGTTGTGTCGCCCGCTTCTACTCCTAGGACGAGTACCTCAGATGTAGGTACGCCACGCAGTACACCACACAGTATACCACACAGTACACCACGTACAGCTTGGGGTGCTCATGACCATGATGACTCCAAGGTGTATAGTATCCGAGATGGAGCTCTGGTGATGGATGCGGCTGGCAAACAATGCGTGCACGCATACGACAGCTTTGCTCCATCGAGTTTGGACACTCCATCATGCTGAAATGGAGTGAACAGGATAAAGACCGGAAGAATTATATCAAATAGACGATTTACCAGGAGTTCCAACCCGTCGATGGATAGTCGGCTGTCAGTTTAGAGTGAATTCTGCACACCGCACGTGAGGTCATGTCGAATCGATGATCCGAGGCTCGTGATGCATTCAGAGAAGGCTTACCAAAGCCTGTGTGGTTAGATGCTGAGGAGTGGGACATGATTCGTGAAGAGCAACAGCAAACTCCTGATCGATATCGCCAGCAGCGAAATGTTGCAGCCACATGTCTAGACACGATTGGACCGTCACCTTTGGGCAGTGGCGGATATGACATGATGCATCATGAGTTTGTAAGTACCATTTCATTTATTGAATTTATTTGTGTTAAATTTCTCATATATGTTTCTCTAATCTTTTTATATTTGTTTTAGGAGCTGGCAATGGGTCATCCTCCAACACGAACGGAGGAGTCTTACGGATATAGTCATGGGTTGACTGCACTATTGCAGGACTTGGAGGGACGCGGTGCGGTAGTTTCATGGGAGCATTTGGGATGAGGTAATTAATTTATAAACTTGGTTTTTACTTGTTTGTAATTTTCATGTGAATTTATCTCATTCCATTAATGTTCTTTGTTGCAGGACTGTTGATATGGAACGTTCTTTGCATGTGTATGGCAGTGGAAGACCAATATTTTGTATTTGATTTCCATATGGCAATACATTGCTTTGCCACATTTTGTAAAAGCATCATATATGACAGTGGTTTGCCACACTCTTGTACATGCTTCATTATTGAAATATATAACTTCTTTTGTACATCGTTCATTGTTCATTCTGATTATCTCTTTTGTGTACAATAATACTCTATTTCATGAAATCATATTTCGGTTGTCATTAGAGTACACATCACATGTACTCGGTTTCTTTTGGGCAGAGTGTATTGTCTTTTGTTAAGCAACATCATGGTAATGTTGCTGTACCAAAAGACAAAACACTCTACCCAAAAAACATTTTGCAGGTATGGTCATCGCTATACGCGACGATACTCCCAGTAGTGTCATCGGAATAACCGTCGGTACACCCAGGAGGCGACGCAACAGAAGTTGATTACCGACGCATATACCGACGTTTATACCGACGCATATGTCGATGCCTATATCGACGTATATACCGATGCATATACCGACGCCTATACCGACTCTTTGGTACGGACGCGCAAACCGACCTTTACACCGGCGTCGTGGCAAATAAAGTCGCGTTCATTTTCCGCGGTAAGAACATGGGTATACCATCGATCTGTTGTAGTGTTAAGTTGTACTTACAGATTCAATCTCAAAACGGCCTAACTTAAGGAATATCACCCATGAGATAGTGGATGTTCCATGAAATGCCTAGATGACATATCTCTAGCTGTACCTCCTACAGTCGGAATCATAGGATATCAAAGCACACTTGATCTTGCCCCATACATACATAATGATGGCCTTTTAGGCCTAGAGCTTCGAGAAAGCTTGATAGAAAACTAGCAAGGGCTTTTTAGAATGAAATCATAAGGACAAGAACGGTATCTATATCTTATGAAAATCAATACGCAATAGGATCGTGAGAAATATTCATGATACAAATAAGAAGGGATGATCCTTCTTAAAGATTATATACTAGGTTTTAAGTGAATATTGGAATGCACTAGAAAATGAAATACAAAACCTTAAGATCACATATAATATTTGATGAATCTACTAAGTTGCTAAATTCAAACATTCGTTAGATGCATTTGTGTTGATATGATTCCATGTGCATGGTGATGAACACCTTTCGTATACCTTCGATGGTTTGAGATCGGATTAAAGTCTGAATTTTTTCATCAATTCTGCATAGTCAAGGCACATATTAGAAATTTTTTAAATAATCAGTATACCATATGGTAGTCACGGAAATGATATTTTTTTTTAAATATATATGAGTCTCAAGTGTCCTAAGAGACAACTAGATACCCATATTCAATAGAGAAAGATGAAGCAAAGGTAGAATAATAGTTGGATAGAGAACACAAAATTTTGATCAATGAAAAGGGAAATAAAGCCACATATCAAGAGAGAGAGGGAGATAAAGTTGAAGAATAGAGTAAGGATTACATCAAAGCAAAAGTAATGATGGATTCTACCGATTGAGAAAAAGTAACCATTTAGCAAACGATATTACTAAGGAAGAGAAAAAAAGATTAATTTTATAGGTACAAGCTATCAACAAAGTTTTAATTGAAGATATAATATTACCTTAAAGAATTTTGAGTATCACCATTCGCTTAGAGTTATCCATAAAAGAAGTTGTTAATGCTTAAGGCACACCATGTTTTACATGTAAAGTGCTTCTAGATAATGAAAATATAAATGCAAATAAATTTTGCTCATCATGGGAGACTTTCTATCTAGAAGATATGAAAGCTAGCATGACAAAGTGTGATCAATCGTTAGGATCAAACCCATTGATTGAATCAATAGAAGAGATAGTGGACCTTATAAAAGAAACATAAAGGTTAATATGAAAGAAAAAATCTTTGAAGAGGAACTCAGATGTGCCTAGGAGGTCCAAGAAACAAAAGCTAAAGGGTTCTTCAATAAAAAAAGAGATTTAGCATGATCAGCACAGTCTATACAAAACGACAAGGATGTGGAAATCCAAAATTTAGATAATAGAAGTGAAGAAACTAAAGATATGATGGTGCACCTAGAAGAAAATCGAATGATGGATTTATTACTTTAGAAATAATAATATTATGCTTTCGACTTAAAATACAGTTCTGATATTGATGGAAAAATAGTGTTTCCTAGCATCATCGAATTATGTATATCGAAAACAGAAAAAAGGTTGGATGCACACATTAATGAATGGTTTGTCTTGTATCCAAAAGAAAATGAAATTATTTAAATTATTATGTCTATTGAATCAAGTGCCATAATATCTCTGGAAGGTTTTTCTCATGATGATATTGATAAAGTTGAGTATTAGATAATCTTTGGACAACATTCAATGAGTGCATTCAAAACTTCGAAAAGTTCTAATGAACCTATTCTGACATTACTTTCACAAAAACGATTGAGATATAGGAAAGAAAAGATTATAGTTAATTTTCCTCAAAAATTTTGAGGGAGGTCTCGAAAGAGATTTAATTTTCTAGGGCTAAGTCATTATAGAAGGAACCATTTGTGGATCAAATTTAGAAATTAAATCTTAATGAAAATCCAATGGATGTCCATCGAACCCTCCTCTAGTTGTTTATCATAGTAAAATAGAACTTGTGTCATGGCAGGTATATTTATATTCTTCATATTCTTTACTTTCATTTTGTGAGTTGTGTATTCATTTAAATTTTATATATTCTTTGTACATAGAATTTCATCAAGACTACAAAGTAAGTTTTATAAAAAGTATTTATAAACATGTTTTCCATATTCTCTGATGTGATGATGATAAATTGGATATCAATCAAGTGTTTGTACACTCTAGGAGCACTACTTAGTAAAAACGATGAAGTGCCAAATAGCAAGGGAGATCCATCAATAGATGTTAGTGCAATAACTATAAAGATGGTAGCAATGAAAGACGGGAAATAAAGCAAGGACCTGGGACACCTATATAAGGTCCACCATTATTTGGATGCATTACAAGTTTAGAAAAAGGTGAAATTTTAGAAATTCAAAAGGTAACTTTAAAAAAGAATTTTTTGTTTTAAAAAAAATAAAAATCTTCAAAGCACATGGTTGACATGGAAAATATACCATTGAGATTAAAGATTAATTGTGTATAAAAAAATGAAACAATTGCTTTTTTTTATAATTTAACAACAAAGATTCTCTATTGGGAGAAACCTTGTGAGAAATAGAACATCCCTGCTATACAATATGCAACAATTAGAAGGTAAAGTGATGCACTTGTGAAAGATTGATTAAACATGGCAAATAAATCTCCTCCTCTGCCAAAGGATGCATTAACTTTGCTTAGTCATTTGTACAGGGTTGCAATGGGTATGACGACCAAAGTGAAAAATAGTATTCCATGGTCAATCTATGGATTTGGTTTTGATTTAAAGAAGGTGGAAAGGTCTTGTACAAAACAAGTTGTTCTATTCAACATTGTGTTCCTTACGTTTGATTGACAACTTTATGCTTTAAATGCTCGGAATAAATGTATCTCATCAACCTTCTTCACAAGATTGGTTTTTGTACTCACTCAACATTGTGTTCCTTACGTTTGATTGACAACTTTATGCTTTAAATGCTCGGAATAAATGTATCTCATCAACCTTCTTCACAAGATTGGTTTTTGTACTCACTCGGGTGAAGTCAAATACATAATATAATTTGATATCCTTTATTGATTTTATCCATATTCATATGCTTATCCAAGGAGTAAAAAAACTTCCACAAAGATCACCTTTAAATTTGGAGCGAATCAAATCCATAATCCTTGGGTTGAAGGAGAGTTTAATTTTGCAATAGTGCTTAGGTACATTAGCAAAGATAATAAATTTCACATGATTGGTAAATTAAATCCAGAAAATCTAATTGTTTTTTCATAGGACCCTCATAAATTCATAGATTAAAAAATCATTGATGATTTTATCATAACTTTTGCTCATGAAGATAATTAGTTTGTAGTGTTATATTATCTAGAAATTGTTATTTAGAGAAGTTTATCCAAAAATGTAGATGTTTTGATATATGCTTTGATGATGTTGAAGGGGGGCAATTAAAATCAAGTTGCTCTTCAATTTTTAAAAATGATCCTTCTTTGCATCAATGGTGCGATATCAGTAACCAAGATAGAGATTATATAGATGACATGTTCTGAAATGCTGACATTGATCTATGACCCAATGGAGAAGATTATGAAATAATAAGGACAATAAGGAATTCAAAGAAAATATTGTTACAATAAGTGAAGATATTGCAGGTACCTGAAATATACGAGAAGGAAATGAACCATAAGAAAACTTTGATCAGTGTATTGTAATAAATGTTATAGTTTTCAAAGTAGGAATTAATAATTATAGGCTAGTGGTGATTGTATTAATGTGAATCATTTATGTTCATTCCCAAATAAATACAACCAATATAATTTTATTTTGAATACATTACCTCTTTTTGAATCAACTAATGTGGGTTTCCAATTATGTAACGTCTTTTTATTTACTATTAATATCATATGTTTGTGGGTTTATATTCGACATCTTTTATCTATTTGAGTAATCAAGACATTGTATGTTTCTTATCTACGATGCACGAATTCATCTATTTGTTTCTTAGATAGTTGATGCGTTGATTCATTTCTTTATGATGTGAAAATACAAATCTCTTATCTATTTGAGAAAATAATACACTTCTTGTTTTTTTATCTTTGATGCATTAATTAAGGTCAGGATTGAAACGTCAGCTTAGGTTGTGAAGGAAGTAGAAAGATGAGGTTTGAACTTAAGATTGAGACTTAAATGTGAGCTTTTTGGAATCTGAAAAGTCTTATTTGCTTCAGTTTTCTTGAAATTTTCGTGTTTTAAATCTATGGTGCATTATTAAAACTTAGGCTTAAATTTTGAACGAAATAGGATCAACCTTAATATTGAAACTCTCTTCTCTTTAAAGATTCACACATAAGTTTCCTATATTAAGAGAGGCTCCAACTTAAGCTTAAATATTTCTTGGTTCATAAGATGGTATACAATCATTTTAAAAGTCAAGCTAGACTTAAGAGTTCAAACAAAAATTTAAGGCTTCAAATTAATCCAGCTTCATTTTGAACATTTCATTGAATCCATATTCATTTTTTTTGTCAAAAGATTTTGTGGATTTGTTCTTGTATGTATGCATACGCTATTTATGGGACAAAGAGAAATTAATTGAGAAAATAAGTATTCGTGTCTCCACGTTGTATTTATTAATCATGTATATCTTTTGAATTACATTTTTCTTTATATAAATGTTAACGAAAATAAATATTTCATTAGTGATGATGGTAGTGGAAATCTTCTTGGCCATTTGGAAGATAGAACGCATACTATACATGAGCAAAGCTATCATCAAACATCAAATAAGCTATGTAGCATTATGGAGAAACAACAAGGTAGCTCTTTTTGGATTTTATGAGGTATATTGTGTAATATTAAAATTATTTCATTTGAATTTCAACTAATTTCTTAACTTCTTCTTTCATGTTTGTGAATCTAAATATTACTGCATAGAAAAATCCATTCTTTAAATCAAAGATAAATAATATGCAAATAATAGGTATTCTAAAAGATTATGCATATATTCATATCAATGCGTATAGAGGAGGTAGTTCGGTATCAAGCTATATGAATATGCTAAACTATATGAGAGGCCTTTGTGACCATAGTTCTATTACTTCTACTCAATGGCAATTCTTCCTTAGGGAAGTATATCTTGTGACATGTCTATGTGCAAGTACACTACTTGATAGTAAGGACATCCAGGTGGAAAAAGTTGCAAGTATGAGAAAAAGCCCAACTTCTATAGAATGAGAATGGATACAATAAGTCCACAATAATTCAAATGAGCAGTAGAGTATGCTGGATCACTAAGCTTTCACTATGCTTGAAATGAATTTCTTTCTCACCTCAACCATCACATGGATGGTGCTATACATGCACTTTGGAAGTAGCGCTTATGTGCACACTTTTCTTTGTATTGATTGTATGATCACTTATGATCATTTATTTTGTATGGTTCAAGGTATTTACCTTTGTAAAAGAATAAAATAAATGCCCCAAATTTCACTAGTTTGACTGTAATTGAGATTAACTTCACTCAATCAATTTAGAAGTTGATATAACTTAAACCTTCAATTTTCGTGTAATGTATCAACAAATTGCAATCATCTCCAAGAAACATCCCCTAAGGATTTTAATTCAAAACAATGAGTTTTGAGTCGTGGAAAATCAGCATAAGGTCTATAAAAGGCCACAAAGGTTCTTTACATTGAGAGTGATGATTTTGAGTAATACATATACATTTTTGGTCATTTCTTGATGCCACATGAGTTTTCTACTCCTTCTTCCTCAGAGTCATTGATCTTGTAGTGATTTGTTCTCCCACTACATGGCTCCAAATTGAGTACATCAGCACTCATTAGAAATGTGTTACTTTCTAGTTTATGTATATGGCTGTTCAAGTCATTTGATTTAATATATTTGCAAAACTATATCTGCTTAAATGTCTTGAGTTCATCTTTTGCACAATCCTAAAAAAGTAAAGGATATGCCCAATGAATGTTAAACTCAATTCTCATTCATTGGTTACTATAAATTGGGGCTTTTATGCATTAGAGCATTTTAACCCTATGTATGTGATTACCCTAAAAGGAATTTTTTTAATTTCAACTATGATAGCTGATTTGATTGTTTGAAGTCATTGCATCCATCCAAATATAGATGGCTTTTGTGAGCTTGTCAAGGTGCAAGTATTCTTTTTTCTGCATCAAAGGAGAAAATGTATATGGGATTGTATCATGTGATGAAGCAATGCCTATTCCAAGATCCAAAGGTGGACCTATGCAAGTGGATATAGATAATCTCACATTTTTGTGTGCAAGGAGTGCTCAAGCAAGATCATACTTACTGAACTCTATCTTTGATTTTTTATTATCATATATTAGAGGATGCAAGAGATCCTAGGTGACTTGGAATGCTCTAGAGACTTTCTTTGTGTGCTTGGTTCTACAATGAATAGATGCTAAATTGGAGGAGTTATTTGAATAGTTCAAAGATATAGATTTTGATTTGGGAGACATTTCGATCACCTCTAGAAATCTATGATACATTAATTGATAAAGAAGAAATCCATGGCACAATTCATTATTGACTAGAGATCTAGAGAGAAATTCGTCATGACAAAAAAATGGACCTACAATCTTCTTTGATTTTCACAATAATGAATATAGCAAGCTAGTTATGTCCTAAGAGGCATATTTTTGAAGTACATTCTCACGATGAAATACAATAAGAAGGTCCCATAAACATGAATGATGATAGAAGTGAAGTGAAAAAGTGGAAAGATCCAAAGATTCCCATATGATGATTACATGCATAAGTGGTATAAATGCACGAATGCCAAGATGAGAGGACCAAGAGAAAGCCATTTAACATCAATATCTTCATGCATTAAACCCATAAAAAGAAACAAAATAGAAATCTTCAAGTAACCAAGAAGAGGATCTCTCTAGAATGCTTAAATCCATTCATATGAAAATAGACCATCAAATAGATCGAGGTATAACAAAAAAATAAGGGTAACTACAAGCCTAAAGAGTGAGGAATTCGGGACAAAAGATGAAGTACTCAAAGAAAATATAGCATGAGTGTGTGAAGATCAAACTCTAAGGACTTTCCTTAGCGATATCGTTGATAAATATTTGTTAATGATTGGATATGGATCCATAGTAATATATCTTTGCAAATAATTGATACACATGCATGTTATGATATGATGATTTTCTTAAATGATGAATCTACAAATAAGCATGTTGAGGATATGCCAATGGGTGATTTTGTGGATAACGTTCTGTATGTACACAATTCAATAGTGCTTATGCAAGAACTGATGCAAGTGAATTTTATTACACATGATAATAAGGATACGAAAATGAAAAGTTCTTCGAATAATGGTATAAATATATATATGGACAATGAAAAATAGGACCATGATGTGGTGCAAGTACCGGATGATGTGGAAATATATGAGTTCATGTATGTAAATGATGATTTGAAAATGTGATTATGCATGAACATGACCATATGCATGCGAATTTTGATATCCAAATGATTGATTCCAAGTAGAAGAGCCATGAAATGCAAGTGAATGATGTTAAGTGTGTGAGTAACGATATACAAAAGGATAATGAGATGGAGGAGAATGCGGCTACTCATGCATAGGATAATATGCATGTAAGTAATGATATGTATGGAAAAGAAGCTATTCATATGGAAGATCTTATGAGTGTAGGTGATGATATGCATATGAATGATTCTATGCATGAATCTATAGAAAAGGTAGGTATGGGTGTAGCATTCAGTGTTGGGTTGAGCTTATTGTGCACCAAGAATTCATATGCAAGTGTTCTTAATATGCAAAAAGCATCCATATATGATGCATTTAAAGAGATATTGTACATGGGATCCTTACGTAGATAGTTTCTTCATAGGTCAATATGAGAACTGTAAGCCTTTCTTTCTTCAAATGAATTCCAGCTATATTTAGATTGTAGAACTATGTGTAATAAATTTATCTTCGAAGAATAAAATGTTTGGCGATAACTCTACTCAGCAAAGAGGCCATCGTGGGTGTCACCTTAAGTTTGCTCGCCTTAAGTTTGGTCCAGATTCCACGATGAAGAATTTTCCATAAGAGGACATAATTTTTGATTTCTATGAGGGGGTGCCAGATAGCAATGAATTTCATGTCCCACCAAAACCAGGCCCATGATAGGCACCACTTCTTGTTGAGATTATCCTGATAATCAATGGTTTCTTTAATGTTCAGGATTTTTGATAGGAGATTGCCATTGTTCCATATGAGACCATGCAGGCTCAGCGTGTCATGCCCCATGAGAATGCAAACTTTACACCGGTCCCAAGCGAGGTGTCTGCTTTGTAGAGTGTTCCATTCTTCATACAAAATGTTGACACTAGGGTCAATATCCTCAAAGTTCATCCTCTGGTTGGTGTCTTCCTTCTAGAGATGTTTCCATTTTTTGAAGCCTTTGTTCCAAAGCTTCTTGGCATTTCAAATGTTCCAAGATTCCACGCTCCGGATGCCATGAATCAGAAACCAGGATATAGTCGTTTTGTTGGATACCGGCTGCCCACTTCCAATCTTCACTTATTCATGTGAAGCTTTTGACTTTATTCCAACTCTTCCATAGGGAGCATACAAGATTCGAGCCTTTTGGGAAGACCGGGATCGGGGAACACAATAGGGTCAGGATGTCAAGATTCTTCCAGTTTGGGAAACCCATGAGGGCCAACTCATTCTTGTTTCTGAAGATCAACTTGGCCCATGAGGCCTCCTTGTTGCACCAAGCCTTAATCATCCATTTTATCGCAAGTTTGTTAGCCATGCACCCAATGTCCTGAATACCAAGGCCCCCACTATCTCTTTGGTTGGTGCTCATCAACCACTTGATTTTAGGCACCCCCTCCTATTGTGGTCACCCGTCCAAAGGAAGTTTCTGCATAAACTATCCAGCCTGGATAGATCATGCTCTCTTGGTCTCCAACAATAAAGGAAGTAAATGATCGATGATATGAGGAACGTATTGATGACCATGGCGCGACCCGTGAGGTTGATTTGCATACCTCTCCAATAGTTTAGGTTGTTTTCGAGTTTGGCTAGCACCTAATTCCAGCGCTGCTCCATTGACCTATCAAACCCTAAGGAAATCCTAGGAAGCCAAAAGATTTGGCCTTGTGAGATGATATGGCAGCCTTGATCGATGAGAAGGTCAGGCTGGGCCCCGACAATAGCTCTGAAGGTAGTCTTACAGTGGTTGATTTTGGATTGCGAGGTTTCACAAAATGTATCCACGCACCTCTAGAACGTCTTCAAGCTAGCACTATCATTGTGGACAAACACATTCATATCATCAACAAAAGGTCTCATGGTGATCTGGCCCTCGTCATGAGGCAAACGGAGGCCTTTGATATTACTAGCTTCCACTTGTTTCTCCAGTATCCGGTTAAGCCCTTCTGTGGCAATGGCAAAGGGAAGGGGAGTTAACAAACACCCTTGTCTAATAAATCTTCTTATCTCCTTCAAGAGTTTGCCATTATTGTTAATTTGAGTCGATGCATTACCCAGAAGGGTCGCAATCATCTTGGTGAATTTTTGACGGCATCCGAGGTCTTTAAGCGACTATAGAGTATAGTCCCATTCTAGCTTGTCATAGGCTTTATCAAAGTTTCTCTTGAGGAAGACCACATCTTGTCTTGACTCATTTGCGAAGTCAAGACCTTCCCAGATATCAATAATAGTTTCCAAGATTGATGTGCCTTTGATGAAACCTTTTTGGTCCTCACTTAACCATGCTCTCAGATGACTGGAAATTCTGTTAGCTATGACTTTTGCTATGATCTTATATCCTGTTTGGAGCAAATTAATTGGACGCCAGTTCTCAATTATGTTCTTTTCCCCTTTTTTGTGTATTAACTTGATAATGCCATTGTTGAGACAAGTCGGCAACGCACCAAACTCGAGTGCCTCCTGCCAAACTAGACGAAGAGGGGTGGCGACCACCAACTTGAAGGATTTAAAGAACTCATTAGTGAGCCTGTCCGGTCCCGGGCTTTTACCACAAGGGAGGGCATCGATGACCTCAATGATTTCTGCTTTCGAGATTGGGGCATCAAGAAGGGAACGAAGGTTAAGTGGTATCCTGTGGGGCTAAACCCAAGATATGGCTGCAACGCAATCCCGTCTATGGGGGCAAGGGGGGTCGAGGTCCCTAGGAGTCTAGTGAACTGCCCTTCAATGATCCCAAAATTATTGTCTTCCATAGTGCATACATTGCCATTTGAGTCTAGCAATAGGGGGATCGATTCTCTGTTTTGTTTCCTTTTAAGGATGCGGCACATCTCTTTGGTGGGTTTTTCAGCTTTGCCAGCCCACCATTCCTTGAAGAAAATTTGCAAATTCTTTCTTTGTATTTCTTCCTCATATCTCAGTAGCACTCTGATTTTTCGAAGACCTTTTTGGGATTGAGCTTTTCCTTTGTTCACTTCCTCCTCAAATCTGTAGATTATATGATAAAGAGCTTCTCTACAAGCCCTTCGAACAGTCTCGAGCATCTTCCTCGTCTAATCATGATCTATCATGACTTTTCGATCGCATGTCTCTAGCACTTGGCTAGGGACGAGTTGGAGGCAAACGTCTCCTTCCACACTTGAGAAATTTTGTTGATGGAGAGAGGGGAGAGAGAAGGAGTTCCATGCCTTATACTTGAATGTCTTTCTTTTTTCAAAATTAAAACTCAATTCTAAAAGTAGAGATCACGTTTAGGTAGATCCAACCAACATTGATCTCTGAAAGTTGTATCTATACACTAAAAATTTCAACATGGGTTAGAGAGCTTATCATCACACACATTTTGAGTTATACATGTTATTACCTCAAAGCTCATAGAGTTCTCCTACCTCTCATTGTATCATATAATACTTACCAATACAATTACATCACTTTTCTATAGTTGTTGATCTTTAGTTACTATTAGAATCCACCACTGCTTGAAGTATATCATATTTCTGATTCATTGCACCACATATATGGTGTTATTGTATAGCCTATTTATGGGAGCATGAAGATAAGCTTTTTGGGAGTATTTCTACAAAGAGATATTGACATTGAGGCTATACACTTTGATCTATAAATAGATCAAGGCGACTATGTCTTTGCATCTTTAGCTTCCTAAAATCAACCTTGACTTCTTATGCATATTGTTCTAAGAGATAGATTCATGATTTTACCGTTGGCCTCATTAAGATGCTCAAAGTTGCTTCCCCATTTGTTGGCTAGAGAGATGAACTGCATAGGGAAGAATGCAAAAAATGAGAACCAAAAAAAGTTTTGAAGATAGTGTTCATAGTTTAGAAAACGCCTTCCCCAATATCAAAGAGGCCATCAAAGCTCTTCAAAATGGTAAAATCTTGAATTGGACAAGAAAAGAAACTAGAAATCATAGAATTACAAAGCTATACACTACACGTAGGTTTATTTCTTGGCATTGGAGATTTGAATTGGTGATCATCTCCAAAACTCATTGATACGACAAGAAAGGGTTCATCCAAGGAAGATCCATTTTAGAGGCCATCATTGACATTTTGGAATGGGTTGAGTATGCAAAATAGTCAAATCAAAACCTCCTCTCGTGTAATATTTATTTTGAAAAAGGTTATGAAAATTTAAAGTGGGGCTTTATCTTGCAATCCCTCAAACAATGGAAATTGGACTTGAAATTTTAAAAAAGATCGCAAAACTATTTGAAAATGCCTTGGTTTAGATCAACGTAAAAGAAAATATCTCCAAACCTATAACGCTAAAGATTCGCACGAGCTCTAGCTATTGCCACATGGTCTCAACTACTTGCTTTACATCCATATCCATAAAATTTAGTATCGTGCCTTTCCTTTCTCATGGTCTTGAAGCTCTTCAAAGATGAAAATAAGTATTTTCTTAAAATTGATCTTTATTTCATTCTCCTCTTATAGCATTCTCGCAATATTTGTTATAGAAGCTCTCAAAATATGGTTCAATTTTATCCCCATCCCTTAATCATGTATGCAAAAAATTGGTATTCATTCAAATATATCATGGTTTGAGCATATCAATGGGATTTGAGATGATTTCGAATCGGATATTGTAATGGGTGGTGAGTAATCTCTAAATCAAGATTCAATACTAGAAAGTATTGCATGTAAATGTGGCATAAAAGTGATGATTATAAATACCTTCCTAATCTAATTTATGATTTACTTCCTTGCTTGTTCGAGGCTAAAGGATAATGAGTTGGCTAAGTTTGAAAAAGCTTGGAAGAAATTATGGCTATTCACTTTATTTATGAAAGTGTTAAATAAGTTGAAGCCTAAGTATGTAGTTAACCATAAGCAAAAGTGCGCACCTTGTATTTGATAGAACGATTCTATGTGGTTCCTTGTTAGTAGTACCAAAGTGGAGGCTGTAAATATCCACAAAACTAATAAGTTGCGCTCGAAAGGTTCTCGAAACTGTTAATTTGCATAGAAAAGTTTCAAAAATTTTTATTTGCCTATTTTTCTCGTGTAGAGTTCATATGAAGTCGTCGCAACTTCTAGTCAAAGTTGTAGCACAAAGGGCAATAAGAAGGAGCCATTTCCTCTGAGCAAGAAGGGTCCACACACAGCAGGTTAGTACTTGGCTTCAAACTCTTTGTTCACGATGTTTTGCTTATGCTCTATCTGTGCGCGGTGACCATATTAAATTGGTCACATTGTTGGGGCAATACTACTGACAAGTGATTAGATGTAGCTAATTTCACATTAGCATACCATGAGTGTATTCACATCATATAGGTCACAATGTCCACCTTCCATCCATACACTGTTATCATCCTATTTCAATCATATCTAGTGCCTAGGCCCTTAAAACATGTGCCTGCATTCATATATTTATTCATTCATTCACTCAAATATTCATTTTTACCTCTCAGTTTTTTCATTCAAAATGGCACTGAAATATTGAGTAATGTGAAGTATGCAGAGTGTTGATGTATTTAGATACTGATGTGTGTGAACACAGTAGGACCGTCAGGGCACTTTTTTCCCTCTTTAGGAGGTTTTTTTCCCCCGGCTTGTATATACGCCTTTTGCCCTAATGGGATACTTATCTTTGTACATTCTCTAGTAATACATTCAGTATTGTGTGTTGTGCTCGAAGCTTCTTCTTCTTCCTTGTGTTGTTTGCATGCTTCCTCAGACGTCTAACTCCAACAATTGGTATCAGAGCAGGTCGTCGCTTCATCTAGGGCGCCATTGACACTCCTCCATTTGCAGTCTCAGATTCGCACGAAATTTGGTGAGCATACACAGGGTGTTTCAGAGATCAAAATTCACCATCGTAGCACTTATGCAGGTTATTTTGTCTTTTTGTGCCAAAGGATTTTTGTTCGCCAGTATAAGCGTCTCGAAGTCTACTGCAGGTCTAGCAGAATTTGTCTAGGTAGTTCTGATCAACTTTTTGAGATACAGTCGATTTTTTGCATCAAGGTATTTTAGTCGCCGGCCATGGTTGAAGGCAGTGATGTATTCCGTATGTTGCATGTTGAGGATAAGTTGGATGGTACCAACTACCCATTATGGGCTTATATGATGCGACATGTATTGGCTGCAAAAGGATTGTGGAACATTGTGCAAGGTGTTGAAAGACGTCCTGTTACACCTGTAATAATAGGTACTACAAATACAAGTGCTAGAGCTGATGAAGATGGTGTCGAAGATGATATTGTGCAGATTCCTATTCATGCTGTTGTTTCTGCTGCACCTACTGCAGAGCAGATTCGTTGGGATGGCAGAGATACCCAAGCACATGCATTGATATCTTTGTCTGTCAAACGTGCCATTATTCCTCATATTCGCTCTTGCAAAACTACTAAGGATGCTTGGGATACACTTACTACATTGTACCAAGCTAGGAATGAGGCTCGTGTTGCTTACCTCGGAAAACAGTTGGAGAGTGAGCACATGAATGAAGCTGATTACATGGACAATTTTCTAATAAAGATCAAAGACTTGAAGGAAGAGTTGATTTTCGCTGATGAGGTTATACCAGATAGCTCACTTGTGCAGACCGTTCTGAATGGTCTTCCTGATTCATATCAGAGTTTTGCTTCTACTCTTCGGTTGATGATGGAAGGCAATCCAAATGCCTTGTCATTTGAGGAGTTAGTCTCTATTCTATTGCAGGAAGATCAGTCCAGGCAGAACATGTCCATTATGCGTGTTGCAGATCAAGCCTTCTTGGCTAGTTAGAAGGGCAAAGGAAAATGGAGTTCTTCTACTAGTAAGCAGAAATCTACAAATGCTGCACATTCGAAGAACCAAGACAAAGATGAGAAAAAATCAGAAAAGCAAAAATTGTTTTGTAAGTATTGTAAAGGGAATGATCATATGATAAAGAACTGTCCAAAGCTGGCTGCAAAAGAGGCAAAGAAGAAAGAGGTTGGAATGGTTGTTGCAGAAGCCTCTACACCAAAAATGGAGTCTACTAATCTTGTGCAGGAAGAAGAATGGACATTCACTACTGTTTGTAGTTTTGACCCATCGTCTCATGAGCAGTGCATGTCTGTAGTAGACTCAGATGTTTGGTACTTTGATAGTGGGGCGACCAAACATATTACCTTGCAGCGTAGTTTCTTCTCTTCACTCGAGCCTACCCCTAGAGAGAATACTGTTACATGCGCCAACAACTCCTCTTATCCTGTTATGGGAGTTGATAAGATCATTTTGACTACTGCTAATGGTAGTACTTTCACTTTGTCAAATGCTTTATTTGTGTCAAGGATCAAGAAGAATTTTTTATCAGTTTCTACATTAGCCAACATTGGCTTGGTTGTGAAATTTGTTGATAACAAGTGTACAGTTCATGATCTGTCAAATGGCGATGTGATTATTGCTTCTGGCATTTTATGTTGTGGGCTATATAAGCTCATAGACTATGAAAGGTCAGTAAATAATTTGGCATGTGCAGTAAATGATTCTCAGGCTATGTCAGATGTAAAGCTTTGGCATGCATGTTTTCATCATCTGAACTTTGCTAGTTTGCTACGCCTACAAAAATCTAAAATGGCATCCTCTTTGCCCAAACTTGAGGCACCTGGAAAACATGTTTGTGGAGGCTATATTTTGGGCAAAATATAGTGTTAATCCTTTCCAAAAGATGGTTCAGTTCAGGCTACTCAGAAATTGCAGCTTGTACATAGTGATGTCTGTGGTCCTATGTAGACACCTTCTTTTGGGAATTATCTTTACTTCGTGACTTTCATCGATGATTTTTCCAGGCATGCATGCGTATATCCATTGAAGGCAAAGTCCGAGGTGTTCATGTGCTTCAAACAGTTTTTGGAGTTGGCTGAAGATCTGTCAACATGTAAAATTGGCACCCTCCGTTCTGATCGAGGGGGGGGGGATATATGTCATTTGATTTCAATGCATTTCTGGCTTAATGTGGGATAAAACAACAGTGTACAGTGCCATATACACCTCAACAGAATGGAGTTGCTGAACGAAAGATTATGTCACTCATGGAGATGGCGAGGTGTATGGTCAAGAGTCAGGCTTTATCACATAGTTTCTAGCTTGAGGCTGTCATGTGTGCAACATATGTTGAAAAAAAAAAGGACTACTCTTCCTCTACCACAATCACAAATGTAACAAGCTAAGGAGGAAGGAACAAAATATAACAAAACATTATGAATGAATTAAAATGGAAATGGGATTGACTTACATAAGATGCTCTATGAGCATGGAGACTCCATGAGGAGTGAAAGCACACTCTTGGCAATGAGCTAGAGTGGAATGACTTGTGTGGAGTGAAGGGAGGCCTTGCTTATATGGATTTTGGGAGAATTCCCTTGCATGTGGGATAAGTGAACTTGCACGAGAATGAAATTAGCTTTGGACAAAAGGGTGGAGCATGGAACTCTCAACAACCCCCTCCATGTGATGACCCGTTTGTTTGTAATATGGGGGACTACTGACATATGGGATTACTTAGTCCATGCGTTTTTAGGATCCAAGGACATATCCGATCCTTGGACATAACGTGGACATATGGGATCCAAGTGGTTTTTAATGGGATCGAGGGACATATGGGATCTCTAGACATATAAAGGGTTTACATCATGGGGTAGGTAGTGTTTTTGGAACCATTTGCCTTCTCCTTCTTTGAGCTTTGTTTTTGATGAATTCAATTATTGTGATAGTCGTCTTGAGATCTATTGATTGAATCCTTTGGTAGAGTCCTCCTTCTTCTTTCATTTCAGATATTGATGTAGAAGCCTTGATCCTCCTTTCTTAGCATGTGAGATCCATTGTGGGGATCCTTGGGTATTGTTCCATGAGAGTATACATTTGTAGATACATATTTTATGTGTGAGCATAAAGATGGAAAATGTTTTTCATGGCATTGGGAAGGTCCTACCTTGATTATTACTCAAGGTGGTGTCTAGTCCCTTACAAATCTCCATGAAAATCCATGAGAGAGTTGGTGGCATTTGAGAGATACATAATATGAGATACAAAATGTGAGAGAGAATGTGTACATGGAGTTCTCATCCTTAAGATGTATGTACTCATCAAAAGTGTCCCTTAACCAAACGTTAAAATTATAGACTTTTCTCTTCTACGTAAACTAAGAGTTTCATTTCGAATAGAGCTTTATGGGCAAGTGCATGAATTTAAAGATGCATGATAATTGTTCTTATGGATGGCATGAATATAGACAAGACTTTTTTTTTTGTGTGGTGATCGGATGCTGCTGAGGATACATTACATGGAAGATGTGGTAGAATAGATGACATCATTGATTATGTCATTTTAGAGCCCTCAAGAAATCTACTCATGCGTGCCAATGAGAAATCGTGGTTCCCCAGTAGATCTAGCTTACAATCCGGGCTCTTCACGTGATTGAGACCATGAAGAATTCTTCCTGCGTGTATAACTCTACTGAACAGGTGGCCTCATTCAGCTAGAGTCATCAGCTATGCTCAACCGTGCTAGCCCAGAACATTAAAGTGATCTGCATCACTCTATCATAGATGGATCATGGAACCCTTGAATTTCTCCTGGTGTAGATGGATCCCTGGAACTCCTCCAGCCGCACATCTCTCTCTGTCATTCTTATCTTCCTTTTCGCATTCCAGCCACGCATTTCATCCTCTCGTGGAACTGCTGAACTTGAAGACACAGATCTAATCCAGTTCGGATTTGTTCGTATCATGAGATCTGAAAATAGCGCCATGGTTGTGAGCTGTGGCAACTGGCTCCCTGTCATGTTCTCTGTTGTCTCTTTGTAGATAAGTATATATTTCTTCGTGCATCTTCTTTTCTCTTGCTCCATGTGCAGTTTGAGCTTGAGTTGATCCAAGAAGAGTCTGAATATGCACCTACCAATGTATGAACTTGCAACAATATCGTGCACCTACCCACTCTATCGGAGGCGGTGAAGACACTCGCTCACTGCCTTGTGAAGACACTCTTTTCCCCTTCCCAAAATGT
>CM035412.1:159233690-159236190 GCA_020310875.1 Ceratopteris richardii
CAAAAAAGGCACTATGGATGCCTAATCGCATATGAAATGACAAAGGTGCATAGAATTTGTTGTCACGCAAAGTCTCCACCAGCCATTTTTGCATAGTTTTTGCCTACTCAATATCAGCTTTCTCATCAACAAGTGCATCATGTAAATTTGCATCAGAAATGGAATGATCTCCATCATCATATGAAACCTACAAAGGCTGAGAAGTTGCCTCATTAGGACCAGTACTAGACTGTCCACCTGTAAAAAGAGGCAGCAAAGTATCATACATGTCTTTGGAGCTAACAAATGTCTCCTTGGTATATGAAAGCAATGGCTGAATAGCATCTTCCACAAAAACAACATCACGGCTAATGAAAATGGATTTAGTCTATGGATGATACAGATGATGGTGTTTACGTTCATCCAACAAAAATATATTTTATTGCTTTATCATCCAATTTTATGTGATGTTGTTTAGGCCCTAATGCATATGCTAGACAACAGAAAACATGCGGATGAGCAATAGATGGCTTGCGATCATGCCAAGCTTCACATGGAGTGATAGACTACACTACTTTAGTGGGATACCTATTAAGTACATAGGCTCCACACATAACACCCTCAAGCCAGAAACTATGTGGTAAAGCCTGACTCTTGACCATACACCTAGCCATCTACATGAGTGACCTATTCTTCCATTCAGCAACTCCATTTTGTTAAGGTATATCCGGCACTGAACACTCGTGTTTTAACCCACGTTCAGCGAGAAATGCATTAAAGTAAGAAGACATATATTCCCCCCTCAATCAAAATGGACGGTGCCCAATTTATATGCTGATAGATTTTGAGCCGAAATAAAAAATTGCTTGAGTTACATGAACACTTCCAACTTTGCCTTCAATGCATATACCCATGCATGCCTGGAAAAATCATTGATGAAAGTGAGGAAGTAAAGATAATTTCCAAAAGAAGATGTGTGCATAGGACCACAAGCATCACTATGTACAAGTTGGAATTTGTGAGTAGCCCGAACTGAACCATCTTTTGGGAATGAGGAATGCTGCATTTTGCCCAAAATAAGGCCTTCACATACATGTTTACTTGGTGCCTCAAGTTTGGGCAAAGAGGAAACCATTTTAGATTTATGTAGGCGTAGCAAACTAGCAAAATTCAAATGACCAAAGCATGCATGTCAAAGCTTTAAATCTAACATAGCCTTTGAATCATGTAATGCAGATGCTAAATCATTCATAGATCTTTCTTATTCTATGAGCTTATAGAGCCCCCAAAATAAAATGCCAAAATAAAATTCTATGAGCTTATAGATCTTTCTTCAAGGAGTGGTGAGCTGGAAAAGCCGACAAACCCACCAAAGAGATGTGCAGTATCCTTAAAAGGAAACACAACAGAGAGACGATTCCCCTACTGCTAGACCCACATGGCAATGTATGCAGCTCGGAAGAAGATAATTTTGGCATCATCGAAGGGCACTTCACGAGACTACTGGGAACCTCGAACCCCCTCTCCCACCATAGAAGGGACTGCATGGCTGCCATTTCTAGGGTTTCCCCTCGGAGAATTCCACCCAACCTCCATTCCCTGCTTCATGCCCCGATCACTGAATCAGAAATCATTGAGGTCATTGATGCCCTCCCTCTCGGTAAAAGCCCGGGACCCGGCGGACTCACAAATGAGTTTTTTAAATCCTTCAAGCTGGTGGTTGCCACCCCTCTTCGGATGGTTTGGCAAGAAGCGCTAAAATTTGGTGCTCTTCCTTCTTGTATAAATAATGGAATTATCAAGCTGATTCACAAGAAGGGGGAGAAAAACAGAATCGAGAACTGGCGGCCAATTACGATGCTCCAAACAGGATACAAGATCGTCGCCAAAGTCATTGCCAACAGACTTGCGTGCCACCTGAGATCTTGGCTTAGTGTGGACCAAAAAGGTTTCATCAAAGGCAGGTCCATCCTGGAAACCATTTTGGATATTTGGGAAGGTATTCAATTTGCAAACGAGTCTAATCAAGATGTGGTCTTCCTCAAGATCGACTTTGACAAAGCCTACGATAGGCTAGAATGGGACTATATTCTGCAGTCGCTCCAAGACCTCGGATGTAGTCAGAAATTCACCAAGATGATCGCGACCCTTCTCGGCAACGCAACGACCCAAATTAACGTCAACGGCAAACTTTCGAAGGCGATCCAGCTTAAAAGATCTATTAGGCAAGGGTGCCCCCTTGCCCCCCTTCTCTTCGCCATCGCCACTCAGGGGCTGAGCGGACTTGTGGCTCATCATGTGGAGGCTGGCAATATCAAAGGCCTCCAACTACCTCACGACCACAGTCAAATCATCATGAGACTTTTTGCTGATGATATGAACGCGTTCGTTCACAATGATAATACCAGCCTGGAGACTTTCTGGAGGTGTCTTGATACCTTTTGTGAGGCCTCTGGATCCAAAATCAACCACAACAAGACCGCCTTTAGGGCCATTGTGGGACGACAACCTGGCCTTCTCA
>CM035412.1:159246190-159341190 GCA_020310875.1 Ceratopteris richardii
TGGAGAAAATTTTTTTTAATATAAAGGAAGTTCGGCATTAGCCTACTCTCCCGGACTTGAATTTAGCCACGGGACCCCCCAAATCCCACAAAGCAGGGGAAGCTTTTACAGAGCTTAGATAACATTACAGAGAAGGTTAATCACCCTCTCATCACCCTCATGTGGGGCCCACTTGGGTTTAAGCTTGTTATTGATCAAAAGGAGTAGTTGATGATGTCTGAAGGGGGGGGATTTCTTACAGTTGACAATCCTTTTGCCAAGGAGGAACAACAATTTCTCAATTGACCACTCTTTGGGGGAGTCACCAAAGTTGAAAGCACATCTTTCCCGCCAGATGTTCCATAGGACCTCCCCTCTGATGGCGTTCCAGAGAGTCGCAGAGCAGCCGATCGCTTCTCCCAGCAGGGCTTGCTGCCAAGTGAGACGTTTTTGAAGTCTAATTCTCTTTCCAACCATCTGCCAGAGTCTGTAGGAGTTGGGGCAGGTAAAGAAGATGTGTGAAACATCTTTGATAGACCGGTAGCAACGTTTGCACCAGGGAGGGATCCCACAAATTTTGCTAGCCTTAAGGTTGGTCCAGATACCATGATTAAGAATTTGCCATAAGAGGACATACGTTTTGATTTCTATGAGGGGGTGCCAGATAGCCATGAACTTCATGTCCCACCAGAGCCGCGTTCGTGACAGGCACCACTTCTTGTTGAGGTTTACCTGATAGTCGATCGTTTCTTTGATGTTCGGGATTTTTGATAGGCTATTCCCATTGTGCCATTTGAGACCAAGCAAACTCAACATGTCATGTCCCATGAGAAGGCGAACTTTGTGCCGGTCCCAGGCGAGACATCTGCTTTGCAAAGTGTTCCCACAATGACTCATCTGTGGCTCTGATGCCACTAATACATCCCACAATGACTCATCTGTGGCTCTCATGCCACTAATACATCATCTGCCCTCGTCTCTTCGTGTAACACACAGAGAACATGGTTTTTAAACCTCCCAGCCATGCTCGAGCAGTTAGACCGGCACGTATAATATTGCACACATCCCACAATGACTCATCTGTGGCTCTCATACCACTAATACATCATCTGCCCTCGTCTCTTCGTGTAACACACAGAGAACATGGTTTTTAAACCTCCCAGCCATGCTCGAGCAGTTAGACCGGCACGCCCAAAAATCACTTATGCATCCCGTGTCAGTACCGAGAGGAGTTTGTGCGCTCTCTCTCGCTCCTCCTTGCCTTTTCTCTTTTTCTACTCAAAAGTATAGGCTCCGTTATCAGTATAGGCTCCGTTATGATGCCAAGTGGCCATCCCACCTTACCAAGGGGGTTCGCTTCATAAAATGACAGGAAACTATTGTGAGCGCCTCCTAAAGAGTTCGAATGGCCCCCCTCAATGCTGAGCCGTCCAGCACTGAAGATCTTCCTCATGCCCCCTCGATGCGTTGTAACTCCCCCACGTAGAACTTTCTTTTGCATCATTATATATAAAATACATTAGAAGATCCATGCACGCTAATGACATACCTTCACATGCAGATATTTTTACATACACACATGTACACACATCCGTACAGACGTACATACATATTTATTGCATACTAACACATATACGCATACATATGTAAACATGCAAATTCACATGCACTCATATATATTAGCACACATATATACATATGGCTGCACTCATGTGCATACTCTTTATGCATGAACACACACACTTATACTCATATGTGTTCCCCACACGAATATTCAAATCATTCGCACACAACATATGCTTTACATGAATGTTCTCTATCAAAAAGTGCATTCACCTTCCGTCATATTTATATTAACCTTTGATGCTCTCTCAGCTTTACTAACATTGATGCAGGTACACACAATGGGTGCGAAGAAATTTTCATGGTTGCATATTTTCAATCATAGGCCACCATATCAGCCATCAAAACATGATTGAAGGGATACCTAAAGGTAGAAATCAGTAAGGCACGCATTTGGAATGTCTTTGTATCGTGATCATCACTTCAAATCTTTTGACAGTTCTTTAATATCTTGCCCATTCAACGTGGAAAAATATCAAACATGTGCTCTTTCCACTTAAGTTACATTTACCTTCTTGTGTCTTTTCTTTACAATTTCTGTTTGATTTTTGCTTCAACTTGAATTCATGACCACAATGGGTGGCAAAGTGGTGGTTTGTGGGTTGCGGAGTGGGGGTTTGCAGGTCGCAATGTGGTGGGTTTTTGGGTCATGGAGTGGGGGGTTTGTGGGTCCGTGAGTGGGGGGTTGGAGAGATTTGGAGCTATGGGTTTGCAGGTCACAGAGTGGGCTGTTTGTGGATTTTGCAGTGGTGGGTTTGGCGCTTGTGAAATGGAGGGCTTCGTGGATCATAGAGTGGTGAGTTTGTGGGTTGTAGAGTGGGGGTTCGCGAGTCATGGAGTGGTGGGTTTGTGGGTAGAGGTGGTGATCTCTTTGTTCTCTAGTTGACCCAAGACATAGGCCACTTCATGCTTTAATAATGCTTTCTGGTAGTGCAATGCACAGATTAAAGCTTTCAGAGCATCCTCTCCACCATCATTTCTAAGAGGAAATAATGCTATGGAGCAGTTATACATCTGCAAAGTCCCATCAAGAAGCATCTTCTCACACTCGGAATTGAGGTAATATTTGTTTTTGCGGATTGAATTTGTTCAATATGTCTAAAAGTTAAGGAACAAGTCTGTTTAGCCTCCTTACCAGGATCTTCACTGAGTGCTTTTCCCAATATGTTGATATACTCCATCTTCGCTTGTACATGTAAATTTGGACATTCTTGTGGAAATGATGTTTATGTTTTTCTTCTATATTTAACATGTGTTATTATTGTTAGAATAATTGAAAGATGATTTATTAAATAGAATTGATAATATTTTCTGATTTATTCTTTTTGCAAGGAAAATTAACAACTGAAAATATAACTGATCATTTTGAAGAAAGAAAAAATTGGAAATGGAAGATAGCCATCTTATTGGATGATGAAAAGTCTGAAAGATATGCAACTGCTTTTTCTTATTGGTAAATCCATTAGATGCTATATATTACTCAGAGTTGGGAGAAAGCTGCATAGGTGTTATTATGGAAGAAACTTTCGAGTTATCAATGTTGGATACTCAAAACCTTTCAACTTTGAAATTGTTTAGGTGGCCTATAATCCAAATCATTATAGAAGATGGGGATGCTATAATTGAAAGTTTAGGCTTTATTTCATTGTATGGGATTGAAGATGATAATTGCAATGGTATTGAGGATGTAGATCTCAAAGTTAGAGAGAATAATTATTCTCCAAAACTATGCTTTAACTCATTGTATCACATTGAAGATGATAATTTCAATGGTACTGAGGATGTAGATGTTGAAGTTAGAGAGAATAATTGTTCTCATGCTATTGGTATTTAACATTTCTCTCATGATAAAAAATTTGTTCCCCCCTCTTCAAATGGATTATGATGAAGAAGATGATTTTCATATGGAAAAGAGAGAATGTACATATTATGAAGTGAACAAGCAAAAAAGGAGTAACATCCACAAGGTGAGAGTGCATAACAAAAAGATTACTACATTGAATCTTAATACGAAATGCATGTTCAAAAGCACTCAGATGATTTCAATGCATGATTGTTGTGAATAGAGATGTTGTCAAGTATAAAATCTAGGTAAAATAATGAACACAAGGTTAAACTTTTGGGGACAAAGCCAGTTGGATAGATGCAAATATGCATTGGATTGCATGAATATGGTCTAGAACGGTAATAGTGTGAACTCAAGTCACTCTTACTTGAGATTTAATTTCATTTTTGATGCAAAAGACCTATGTAACAAGGCATGGTATTTAATTCATGATATTTGAACAAGCTCATTTTAAAGGCTTTGGGAAAAGCTTTTACTTGGTTAAAAGATATCCATTCATGGGAATAATAGAATACTTAGAGAAAGTACCAAACATGTAGAAATAACAAAAGCTTTGATACATGATTTCATTGATAATAATGC
Organism: Ceratopteris richardii; assembly: GCA_020310875.1. Taxonomy (NCBI): domain Eukaryota; kingdom Viridiplantae; phylum Streptophyta; class Polypodiopsida; order Polypodiales; family Pteridaceae; genus Ceratopteris; species Ceratopteris richardii. The sequence continues at coordinate 159,250,221 of CM035412.1, forward strand.
AGATGAAATGCCACATAAGTTGAAAACATGTATGTATGGTTGTCCTAAAAAACAAAGAGTGCTTCCATCACATTTTAAACAAGTGGATATTCTTTGACAGGTAAATATGACATACGAAAGTTTGGGATATAATAAATTATCTCAAACAATATTTTTGAGATTATGAAAGAGATAAAACAATTTCTTTATCAAATTCAAGTAGCTTTCCCTAATATTCTTTTGTACATGATAAAAGAAAAATTTTAATCTACAACAAACCATAAAGAATGAGCAAGCTATTTAGAACAAACAAGATCTCATAGGCTATGACAAATGAGTTGTAGAAATCTATAATATGCTTGGAGAGTTTCATTAGAATTGTATACATATAAATATTTATGCATTATTGATGATATCATGAATCAAAGTAAAATAGCTATAACACATATTAAACCCATTCCAAAATCTCTTAATGGCATTAAGAGATTACGAATATCTTTAAGAGGAATTCTTACTCATGCACATGGACAATGTGCTTATGGTCATTTCACTTTAGGATTATGGCCTAGCTATCCAAATCTCAAAATTGCATCTATTTTAATGTGTTTGAGAAAATTGGAATGAAAAGATAGTCCTTTGTACGGAGATTTAGTATTAAAGAGTTTTGGGGTGAATTACTCAAAGAGACTAATTTTTTTTGTATGGTCGACTGGCACCAAATGGGATATTTCATATGGTGCAACTAAGATTTCTTATGGTTGGACATACACATGAGGATATTGATTCTTTATTTAGTTACTTTTTAGAAACTCTCAGAAAAGAGTCCAATTCTGGTTTTCTACATCTAATGAGAATTTTCAATGAATGTTATAGTATGCATCTGACACCTTTTCTTTACCAAGAGTAAATTTCAAAAATTTTCTCAAAGGATACTTTCCGAAATAATATGGAAGGATACTTTTTGTCATGAATTTTGGACGGAAAGTGGAAGCAAAGCATTTGGAGCTTCATATATAGTGCAAGTTATTGCATTTGGTAAGGAAGATAATGATGAACATGATGACACATTTGTAGGCCATTATGTAATAAACTAACAAAAGAATTTGATCCTTGCCTTGATGTGAGAACTAAAAGTTTTATTCGCATACAACCACATTGTGATGCAATGTACTCTATGAGGCTTGACATGGCAAAAAACAATATTAATAATGATAGACAATCAAAAAGATATCCTAAGTTTCAAATAAAATATTGGATAGCTATTTCCTAAAGGAAAAACATTAGGAATGAAGAACTATATAGATATTCTTGGACAAAATATTGGAGAGAAGATCCTAGTGATCCTGAACATTGGGAGAGTACCTCTTCGATTCTTTTGGATTGGACACCAAAAGGTAGAGACAAACCAAACAAAACCAAAACTCCAACACCAATGATATCCAAGGTAAAACAAAGCCAAGGAAAAGGAAATAAAGTAATGGAACATTTAAGCCACATCTGAAATGAAGAAAATTGCAATTTGTAACTCCATTAGAATATCTTATATGATATTGATCATATTATACCATTATTGTTTTTAATTCATCCATGATACTATTTTGCACAACTATGTTATACTTTGAAAAACTTTCTCTAAGTTATTATTATAATGCTTCACTATGAAGCTTTAATTCTTTGCAACACTGTTATCTTATCTCGAGTGTCGAGATATTGGTAGTTCTTTTGTCTGCACTATGTGGAATGTTTGGATGTAAATCCTCTCAAGTTTCCATTTTTTTGGCTTTGATAACTTTTTATGCAGGAATTAATGTTGGTTCCATGCCTCTCCATCAACACCAATGTTGTTGTTATGTGGAAAACTATAAGGAGAGGGGTATGAGTAACATCTTATCTTAATTTAGATGGGCTCACACATAAGTGCCATGTGCCAAACATGTGTGGAGCCATACAGCATACCCTTGATGTAGGACGAGATGGTTAATGTGATGGGTAATGTGATGGCATTTGTGTGTAGATTCATGAATTGAGTTAGTGCCTCCGTCATCTTTCTTCTTGGGAATCAAGCTTTGAGGTCTGCAAGATGAGGGGTGTCATCGGAGAAACCACCTTCAACACTTTGTATCAGAGTGGGTGAATGTCCACATGCACGGACAAAGCTACATGGAGCTCACACTCACAAAGAGAGAGGGAGAGAATCTCCTTTCCTCTTCCCCTCCTCTTGGGTGAAGGAAGCAACAATTTAGCCCTTCTTTTATACCCACAAAAAGAAGCTTGGATAGGACATATAAGATAATTCAAAGCTCTCAGCAACCCCCTCTGAATATATTTTGGGAGCGAACATATTTGTATGAGGTAAAAGCTTGAAAACTGTTGGGATAGATGGTTGGATGCACTCAAGAGATTGAGTTGAAGCTGCTAGACCTGCTTTGCTCCAGCCCTCCTTTGCTTCAGATATGCTTAGTACAGAAGTTTAGCTTCCAAATGATACCAAGAAAGCATATATGTGCTTTGCAAATGATATGTGTAATGATCAAATCAAAACAGACTACTTGAGACTTAAAGAATCCAAGAAAACTTGCTAATTTGGTATTGACATCTGCTCAGTCTTTCACTCAGTATGACCAGCACACTTACAATTGATCAAATTCCTTCTGGACACATTAAAATAGCTTAAGTAGCTACCATTTGCAAGTGGAATAAGAAGAAATGAAAAACTATACTCTGAGAAAGAAGTTTAGCAAAATTATATGTACCCCCGACTTTTTAGGAATTCTGGAGAAGAATACCAGAGATCACTTCGAGTGAGATTTCTCCGAGATGGCTGATCCAATGACCTTAAACTTTTGTAGGTGTATAGTAGACTTTGAGGTGAATCCAATGTGCTTTGAATCACTTGATTTGGTTGAGAAACCACTGAGATATGCCCTGTTGAAGTTGACAGACTTGGAGAGGATGACTTAGAGAAAATCAGAGATAATGAATGTAACTCTTTCTATTAATTCACATGAATGTACAATCTCATTGGCTTGATAGATGTAGCCTAATGAGTTGGAGATGTGTAGGCTATAGTGTAGCACTCACACACTCAATGATAGTGAAGGATGGAGCTCGTAAGATCACTCACTATCCCGCGAGTTTTTACATTGACTTTTATAAGTGATGGAGATACATTTGAATTTCAAATTCAAACTAAGGCTCCCTAGAATCTCTCCTCTAAAAGTAGGGAGATATTCTCTCTACTAAACCATCCACTTTTCCACGAATCCAATCAAGTAGGTAAGTGATTAAAGTGATTACATGTAAATGCCAAGTCATATAGACTTTTACAATGAGTAAAATGTAATAACACATAGGCAAGTGTTCCTATGGTTCTTGCTACATGTGAGACATCCTTCAAGGATTCCAAGCCAAAGGTGAAGGCTTGATTTGCACCAACAGCTCCCCCTGAAGCCAAGCACTTTGGCTTAAGTCTTCATCTTTAGTCTTCAATCACATCCTGCAATCCAATCATGGATTTGAATCTGCATAGTTTGTTTCCATCCAATGCTTTAGTGAGTAAATCTGCACATTGCATATTAGTGGACACATAAGTCAACTGAATTTCTTAGCTTAGTAACTTCTCTCTCACATAGTGGTAATGAACCTCTATGTGTTTGGTTCTAGCATGATATATTGGATTAGCTGCAAGGTGAAGAGAGCTTGTGTTATCTCCAAAGATAATTGGAGGTCTAGTGTATAGACCTAACTCTCTATATAAAAGCTTTAACCAGATAGCTTCTTGAGTGGCATTGGCAAGCCCTCTATACTCTGCTTCAGTGGATGACAAGGCCACTGTAGGTTGCTTCTTTGCTGACCAAGAAATAGGTTTATCTCCTGCAAAACAAATGTAACCTGATGTGCTTCTCCTATCATCCTTGCATCCTGCCCAATCTGCATCTGAGTATACTTTAATATCAATATCTGATGTATAAGGAAAGTACAAACCATGGCTTTGAGTTCCTTTCAAATACTTGAAGATCTTCTTTGCTGCCTCTAGGTGAGGTACCCTTGGTTTGTGCATGAATTGGCTTAGCACACTAACTCCATATGCTATGTCAATTCTTGTCAAGGTAGCATAATTCAAACTACCTACCATGCTTTGATATCCTGTAATGTCTTGTATTTCATCCCCTTCATGAGCACTTAGCTTTAGGTTGACCTCCATTGGATTAGTTGAGACTTTAGCATCCTGCAAGCCAAACTTCTTGACCATATCCTGTACATACTTCTTTTGAGTAATATATATACCTGAGTTGGTGTAGACTAACTCAAGACCTAAGAAGTACTTAAATAATCCAAGATCATTAATCTTGAACTCTTTCATCATCTGTCCTTTGATGTGTCTAATCCCATTGACATCATTGCCTGTAATGATGATGTCATCAACATAAACACACAAGTAGATTACCTCTATACTACTCCTCTTTATGAATAGAGAAGTGTCTGCTTTACTCATCACAAATCCTTGGTCTTGGAGGTATGTTGTCAACCTGTAATTCCATGCTCTAGGTGCCTGCTTCAAACCATATAGAGCCTTCTTCAATTTACAAACATAGTTTACCTTCTTGGGATCTTCATAGCCAGGTGGTTGTGACATGTAGACTTCTTCAGATATCCATCCATTCAAGAAAGCATTCTTGACATCTAATTGGTACATGTTCCAATTCTTGGATGCAGCTACACTCACCAATATTATGATGGTTGGCATCTTAGCCACAGGAGAAAATGTCTCCTCATAATCAATGCCTTGAGTTTGTGCAAAACCCTTCGCTACCAACCTAGCTTTGTACCTGTTTATTCTTCCATCAGAATTCCTCTTTAGCTTGTAGATCCATCTGGATCCTATCACCTTCATAGAGTCCTTCTTGGGTACCAAGTCCCAAGTATCACTCTCCTTGAGAGCTTCCATTTCTTCATCCATAGCTCCTTTCCATTCTGGTTTGGTGATTGCTTCTTCATAGGTACCTGGTTCTTCATTCAACAAATCCTTTGCAAGATATACAGAATGCTTGGTTACAAGAGAAGTATCATACCCATATCTGATAGGCTTCTTACTTTCTCTCTGAGATCTCCTCATTGCTTGAGTTGAGGATTCTGGTATATCCTCTAGTTTCTTCATCTTCATCTTTCCTTTGGACTTCCATGCCTTGAATTCCTCAAGGTTAATTGTATCATCATCATCTGAGCTTGAGTCTTCTTTCTGGATTTGTTCCTCCTTGGTGAGCTTTGGGAAATCTTCTTCCATATCATAGGGTAGACTAACCTTCTTGCATTCATTCTCATACCATGAGTCATTCTCATCAAAGATGACATCTCTGCTTACCTTGAAGCCTTTGTTTGTTGGGTTGTAGAATCTGTATCCCTTTTGGTTCAAATCATAACCAATGAAGATACATTTTTCAGCTTTAGGGTCTAGCTTTCCCCTTACCTGTGAGGGAATATGCACATATGCTAAACAACCAAAGATTTTGCAATGATCTAGAGAAGGCCTCTTACCATGCCAAGCTTCATATGGTGTCATGCCATCAAGTGATTTGGATGGCACCCTATTTATGAGATAGGTGGCAGTAGATATACTTTCTGCCCAAAGATAATTTGGCAATTTCTTTTCATTTAGCATAGACCTAGCTGTTTCTACAATGAGTCCATTTCTTCTTTCAGCTACCCCATTTTGTTCAGGTGAGTACCTTGTAGTTATCTCCCTTTTGATGCCTTTTTCCTGCAAGAAATCTTCAAACTCATTAGAGAAGTACTCTCCTCCTCCATCTGACCTTAGCCTCTTCAAGCTTCTTCCTGTTTGGTTTTCAACAAGTGCAAGATACCTATTGAAACAATTAAACACTTCATCTTTATGTTTCATAAAGTATAAGATAGTCCACCTGCTATAGTCATCAATGAAGGACACATAATACCTTGATCCTGAAATGGAAGGGTCCTTGCTAGGTCCCTAAACATCTCTGTGTACCAAGTCTAGGTAGTCTTTATGCATGAAACTTTTCTTTGAATAGGGCAACCTGTGAGACTTACCAAACTGACATGCTCCACACTTATAAATCATGTGTTGCTTGGATACATTAGGTATCCCAAGTACACATTGATCCCTGCACATTTGCTTTAAGGTTCTTTCACCTATGTGACCTAACCTCTTGTGCCATATCTCTAATTCTGAAAGTGTTTGATCCTTGTAGTTGTATAAAGCAATATTTTTGGTATCTTCTAGCTCAAAAGTAAACAATCTACCTGATTTCTCCCCCTTGGCAATTCTTTTGAAACCATGTCTTGGGTCCTCCACATATGCTCCATGTTGAGTGAACCTGACCTGCAAACCTTTCTCCACAATCTGACCAACACTCATTAGATTCTTGGTGATGGTTGGTACATAGAGTACCCTGCTCAATAGGTTCTGGTTACCATCACATGTCTTTACATTTCCAATCTTTACAACAGAGTGTTTAGTATCATCACCTGTCTGTACCTGATGTTTGCCCTTCGGTTCTTCCAAATCAGAGAGTAGTGCCACATTGCCAACTACATGGTTAGAACATCCTGAGTCAATATAAAATAAATGATCATCATTTGTACCTGCCTTGGAGGTCATATTCATGATCAATAGGGAGTCATCTTGCTCCTCTGTGTAGTTGTTGTAATCCCTTCTATTTCTGAATCCACCTTGGTAGTTACCATTGTGGTTGTGGTTGTAATTGTTGTTGTATTGATTGTTGTATCCATTGTAGCCTTGGTGTTGGTTGAACCTGCCTCTCCCTTGAGAGTATCCACCTCTTGAGTAGCCTCTTCCTCTCTGATTCTTGTAGTTCTTGTAGCATTCATCTGTGGTATGATTGGAAACTTCATAAATGTTGCATGGTGATGAGTTGTAGGGTCTCCCCCTACCTGACTTACCTCCTCTGCCTCTTCCTCTTGAGGATCTACCTCTCCCTGCATAGTTTGCTTGGGAGGTAGAACCTTCTTCATCAACCTTCTTACTTTTACCTTTATCTTTAACCTTTTTATATGTATATAGAGCAGAGGGGTTGTTACCTTTTGATTGATCTCCTGCCTTTATAAACTTTGCTTCATGTGTGAATAGTTGGCCCATGAGTGGTGTGAGATCTGGGGTATGTATGTCCATGTAGAGGTCCATTGCAGTGGTGAAGCTTTCCCACTTATCATGTGCCTTGAGTCCATTTGTTACTTGCCTGACTATTTCCTCCTCTTCAATCTCCTCTCCAATGCTTGCTAATTGGTCTGCCACATCTTTAATCTTAGTCACATACTCTGAGACTGATTGCTTAGGCTGCTTCCTAAGGGTTGTGAATTCAATCCACAGTTGATTCTTCCTGGCCCTTGTGTTGGAAGAGAAATATGTTGACAGGGTTTCCCAAGTCTCTTGGGAAGTCTTACAGTTCCTTATATGAGGTAAAAGGAAATCAGATATAGAGTTAAGAAGGTAAGACCTTGCCAAAGCATCTTTTTCACACCATTGGTTGAGTCTCTCTTGTTCATCCTTGGTGGGTAGTCCTCTAGCTTTGAATGAGGGCAGTTCCTCATCTCCTGATATGAATCCAAATAAGCTTCTTCCTTGTAGATAGGTCTTCATTCTCAGAGACCAAGCTTGGTAATTGTTCCTGTCCAATTTGTCAATGAATGAAGGAAAACCATCTCCCATGTTTACCTTATTTGCTCTGATACCACTGTTGGGATAGATGGTTGGATGCACTCAAGAGATTGAGTTGAAGCTGCTAGACCTGCTTTGCTCCAGCCCTCCTTTGCTTCAGATATGCTTAGTACAGAAGTTTAGCTTCCAAATGATACCAAGAAAGCATATATGTGCTTTGCAAATGATATGTGTAATGATTAAATCAAAACAGACTACTTGAGACTTCAAGAATCCAAGAAAACTTGCTAATTTGGTATTGACATCTGCTCAGTCTTTCACTCAGTATGACCAGCACACTTACAATTGATCAAATTCCTTCTGGACACATTAAACTAGCTTAACTAGCTACCAATTGCAAGTGAAATGAGAAGAAATGACAAACTATACTCTGAGAAAGAAGTTTAGCAAAATTATATGTACCCCCGACTTTTTAGGAATTCTGCAGAAGAATATCAGAGATCACTTCGAGTGAGATTTCTCCGAGATGGCTGATCCAATGACCTTGAAATTTTGTAGGTGTATAGTAGACTTTGAGCTGAATCCAATGTGCTTTGAATCACTTGATTTGGTTGAGAAACCACTGAGATATGCGCTGTTGAAGTTGACAGACTTAGAGAGGATGACTCACAGAAAATCAGAGATAATGAATGTAACTCTTTCTATTAATTCACATGAATGTACAATCTCATTGGCTTGATAGATGTAGCTTAATGAGTTGGAGATGTGTAGGCTATAGTGTAGCACTCACACACTCAATGATAGTGAAGGATGAAGCTCGTAAGATCACTCACTATCCCGCGAGTTTTTACATTGACTTTTATAAGTGATGGAGATACATTTGAATTTCAAATTCAAACTAAGGCTCCCTAGAATCTCTCCTCTAAAAGTAGGGAGATATTCTCTCTACTAAACCATCCACTTTTCCACGAATCCAATCAAGTAGGTAAGTGATTAAAGTGATTACATGTAAATGCCAAGTCATATAGACTTTTACAATGAGTAAAATGTAATAACACATAGGCAAGTGTTCCTATGGTTCTTGCTACATGTGAGACATCCTTCAAGGATTCCAAGCCAAAGGTGAAGGCTTGATTTGCACCAACAAAAATTCCAAGATTTTTTCTCATTTTTAGGGGCTAAAGAATCCATGTTCTGAGCAAGATTGAATACAAGAAAGGCCATACACATGTATTTAGGGTTGTGATGATTGGGTATGGGTCATTAGAAGAAGTGTTTGAATCTCTCAACTACCACTTTTAAGCAATCAAAGTGGCCCTCCTTGAAAAAATTGCCCTTTCGCTTCCTACGGTGACATACCCAGCTTCTTTGATGCATAGTTTTGCACTCTAGCGCTCGACTTAAGAAATATTTATCATGTTACAAAGATACTCTCCTAAGTTTTTTCTCATTTGGCATTGCAATTGACTTTTCTCACTTGGATTAGCCTTGTAATTTGGAAGTGTAGGTGGTCGACCACTTACTTCATATTCGCGAGGACTCAAGAAAACCAAAAGTTCTTCACATTGGATCAGTTTGCTTGTTAGGGGCTATTGTAATACATTTTTGATGTCGTTGTTTGCAAAAATTTTGTGCTCAAAACCCTCTTAGACAAAGCAAACATTTCAAATTCTCATTTCTGCTTGGCAAGGACTTTAGATCAACACCTTTACGTGTCAAAGATCTCTTTGATTCCCCTTGAAAGACCTTAAGCCATCTACTTTTATGGTGGATGACCATGAGAGAAATAATGATGTGTTCTACAATTTTTTGCAAATGTGGAATGACTTGCATCAACTGAAAGACACCCATCTGAGTATTGTGTGCTAGAGGTAAGTTTCTCACTTGGCCCGCATGCATATAAGTGGAGGATGAGTCTCAACGAGGCAAATTATATCTCTATGAACTAGGATCACTTTGAAACTCTTTTCTTGAAAGATTTTCTTCTTGAGAATGTGGAAGTGAGGAACTCGGATGAGTGGATAGGATCCCTCACAGAGGTAGGCCCTTGACAGTCTACATATCCCACTATATGGAGATCATTATGAAACTAAGTAAGGGTTTCTAAAATCATCTTTGCTTTATGTTTCTAGTTTTTAGCCATATGGGAATGCAATCACAAAGTATATATGATGATTCACAAGGTAATGATGAAGAGGTTGAGATGCTTCTATTGGAGTGAAGTCCAAGCAGAGTATCCAACTACCTCATCATACAAAGCATTGTCAAAATACTTTATATTGTTTTATGACTCGGTAGGTGCTACAATTTGTATTCCAGTCTCTGTTCGGATTCGATGCCTGGCATCGACTTCCTATTCACAACTTAATGTTAGGCCTTAGTTCTTTGGTCAAATTTGATGTCTGGCATCGATCTATCGCAATAAGTTGATGTAAGGCATCAAATTTTAGCAAAGATTTGATCTCTAACATAAACTTATGAATAGGAAGTCGATGCCAAGCATCGACTTTCAGCGGAGGATCGATGCTAGACATGGACTACTTTCTAGAAGTCAATGCAAGACATGGACCTGCTTCCATAGGTCAATGCTAGACATCAAATTAAGGGCATCATATGTGTGCCAATAATCATTCTTCTTCTCTTGTTTTTGTAAAAGGAAAAAAAGTGGAGGTCTACTAATGTAAATCATGATTTTCTCCCTTCATTCCTGGCTCACATTCAAATGGGAAGGCACAAGAAGTCTACGCTTAACCTAAGGAAATTGATTTTGATGATGATTTAGATTTAAAGTGCTTTTCAAAACCTCTAGATTCCCTTGGACCCGTATATTAAAATATATATTACAATGATGTAAATAACACATGTACTCTTGTCCCTAGAAAACAATACTCCCTTGTTATAGCAGATATACACTACACGTTTAAAACGATGGGCTCTGTTAATGATGACGAGACATTCAAGCACCCACATATTTGCAAGATGGTTACAGATTTTGCAAATTTGACTATGTCACCTTTATGGAGGATAGTGGTTTTCCATAATACGGCCAATCCTTTTCTATATCAATTGCTTTGAAGTCAAGATGTTATGTTGTGGAGTGTCTTACATGGTAATCTATCTTCTTTTGTTCTTTCATTTATGCATCATGAACTCTATTTTACTTATGGTTCTCTTTGGCAGGGTAATGATAGATGTGTATCATACTCCTTTGCATAGGTTTGTGTATTCAACTGAATGCATTATAGTTGGGTATTATGATGAATTAAGCAAACAAAGAGTCAGGGAACATTGCAATGATAAAGGAATTTCCAATGTACTCATGTTCCCTACAATTAGAAAGAAACTTCATCATGTGGCTAAGGACAAGACATTGGTTAACCCATATCAAAAGCCACAAAAACTAATTATGGGATTAATTCAATTGTTTTCCAATGATGATGATTGGGTCCTCGACCTTTTCTCTAGCACACGTAATTGTAGTTCTAATGCTTCTCACTAACCATGTTTCTTGATGTGCCTCTAATTGTTTTGCTTCCTTTTAAGGTTGGACTCTTCCTTGTTCATTATAGATGTTCACACATTGCATATCTTTAGTTAAAGATGAAGCTCAAGTGAGATTCATAAGAATGATAATTAATGGGTTGAATGAATGCCCAGATGAGGAACAAGAGGTAGGAAGGAAGAATATAGTAGTTACTGAAAGATTCCAACTTGCTTCAAGGGAGCTTGTTCCATCACTAGCAGATGAACCTTGAGACATGGCTGACCTTGAAGAGCCAATCTTGGAGCAAGAAAAATAGAGTATGAGTTCTAAATCTCTAGAAGATTATATTATGCATGAAGATGAGGAAACATAGGATACGCTTCTATTGTATAACCCTTTTTTTTTCTAAACAATATCTTAACATGAAAAAGAAATTTAATTGTGCTTATCCTTACCTATGCTCACCTTCCTTGTGTGATCAATTTGTGGATATTGTTTAACATTTATAGTTTTTAAGGTCATCATTTTGAAATGTTATTTATAAAATGCTTTGTGGTATATAATATGGTATGCAAAAACCATTTTCCCTCTTAATCCCTCCCTCCCTCCATTTATCTTTGTAGTAAGGGTGCTTCTAAGCACTAATTCCGTTTTTCTTGGAAATTCTCACTTGGTGTGAATTGCCTTAGTAGCTTCTTATAGTATTTCCTCTTTGTTATCTTTCCCCTCTATTTATTGTGGAGGGTGCAATTTGAAGAAGGGAACATTCCTGGTCTTCATTTCTGTATTCATGATCAAGTGTGTGCGCTCTGTTCTTTTGTCTTCCTCATAGTTGTACCTAGAAGATGTCATTGCGTTTTCATGTCCTCTCCATGTGAATATATACCTATTTCTAACAGATTAGCGATATTTGATATTTGAGCATGTTTAAGCTATATTTCTACGATGAGATATGGCATTTACGTATGTTTTGAGATTGAACACAAGAGAGATGAGGGAATCCATTTTTGAGAACCTAGGCTTATCTGCTCGCTCTCTAGTTAGAGCTCAAAATAAGATAATGAGTCCTCGACCATGAGAAGTTACTTTCGTGCCCGTGTCAACCGTGGAGAAGGATTAAACCATATCAAAGGTGCATCTGTGAAGTGAAAGGAGACCTCTGATAAAGGTTCTCAATAGAATGAATGTCGTTGTTGTTCTCTGTGTGTTCCTTTTCTTCTCCATCAGAAAGTGTGCGCAATCGGGTTGACTCTACTCACTAATAGGGAGGGAAGAAGGCTTGTATTGCTATGAAGTGCCTACACACTTTGGAGTAGAAAAATAAAAAAATGCTCCATCAATCTTTAACTATATCCTTAGTATAAGTATGCATCATATATACTGTGATGAAAAACTTGAAGCACTACAGGGCTTAAAGCCAACGATGTGTAGCTATGCCTCTCGGACTGAAAAGCTGCTACAGCATCTTATGTATACATCTACGTCGAAACAAGCAAAGATTGTAGCAGAAGTAGAAGCTCTTATAGCATGCCTACCCTAGAAAGCTCGTACTACAGATCTTGCAATGGGCGGTGTAGCAGTTGCACTATGATGGAAGTACCTTCCTGCTAGAGTACAAGAGGAGTCTCAAGAGGAAAATAGATCAGAGGAATGTGTGTCTAAGTCTGTAGCTTCCGCAGTACTCCGTGTGCATCTTCACTCAAGCTTGAGCTACATGGCAAGGCACAATGGAAGTACTAATGGGGCATGTTGCAGAGATACACAAAAAATTTCATGCACCATTTGTTCGAAGAGAGAGAGATGTCGAGATTCAAGTCCTCAGGAAGAGGGCGTAGCCTGAAAACGTGTCAATTCAACAGACGTACCTCGCCGAAACATTTAGCTTTCTGACATAAGCAATGATGCATTTTGCATAGATTTTTCCGTGAATGAAGACACCAAACTCAATCAATGTTCTGGCTGATGATTCGCCACACAGATGTAATGAAGACGGAGAACAATTGTATTTAGTAGAAACCAGATTAAAAGAATACAAAGTGCGAAACAGAGAAAGGGATCCGAGACCGAGGATGTATGCCCACCAAAATTTCAAATGCACGGTAAGAAACATGCCACGTAAAAATTCCTAATGTGATTATGAGATCATCAGTGATCTCATGCTTCCATTTTATCACGCATTAAGTTTTCATTCCTAGTTCCATCTATATAAGGAGAAAAATACATATGTATGGGTCTTTCTTTGGATGCATCTCAGTTATAAATCACAATAAGCATTTATTCATTTCATGAAGGTGTGAAGGCCTTATTTATGCGACCAAGGCTTTTCCCAAGTTTCAAAGAAAGGATTGCTATTATGATTAATTCCATCAGAAATATGGCCCTTTGTAAGGGATTAGACACCACCTTGAGTAGTACTCAAGGTACGACCTTCCCAAAGCCATACACGTGTAAAAGTCTATGTGCCCATGTATTCCTTCTCTACATTATAAAGAAGCGAAACTCGAGCTCAAGTAGAGAAGAACCAAAGACTACAACATAATGGGGAACACACCTAAGGATCCCAATAATGGATCACAAGGATGGAAAGATGAAGATCATAGGCCACTACAAGGCCAAAATCAAATATAAAAGGCATGATAAAATGGACCAAGGCATCAACAACAAGGAGGAGGACCCTACCAAAGATGGATCCCATGAAGACTTCAACAACAAAAAGAAGAATGCTCAGATGTTGCCAAATGGTTCCATAAGCACTACCTACTCCATGATGTAAACCCTTGTAGATGTCTAGGGATCCCATATGTCCCTAGATCCCATTAAAAACCACTTGGATCCCAAATGTCCAAGTGTATGTCTTGGGATCCCATATGTCCCATGATCCTAGGGATGCTATATGTCCCACACTGGGATCCCATAAGTCCAAGTTATGTCTAAGGATCCCATATGTCCTTAGATCCTAAAAACCAATGGACTAAGTAATCCCATATGTCACTAGTCCCCCATATTAAAAACAAAAGGGTCATCACATGGACGGGGGGTGTTGAGAGTTCCATGCTCCACCCTTTTGTCCAAAGCTAGATTCATTCTCATGCAAGCACATATCACCCACATGCAAGGGAATTCTCCCAAACTCCATGTAAGCAAGGCCTCTCCTTCACTCCCAACAAGTCATTGCACTCTAGCTCATTGCCAACAATGTGGTTCCTCTCCTCATGGAGTCTCCATGCTCATAGAGCATCATTTTTAAGTTCCTTCCATTTTAATCTATTCATCATGTTTTCATACCTTTTGTTCCTTCCTCCATAGTTAATTTATTTTGGGATTAATTGTAGAGTAGGAGTAGCTTCTTTCATTTCAACATGGTATCAGAGCAAAGGTTATTGTGTTTGAGTTCTTTCTTCTTATTCATGTAATCATATTTGCTATCATTTTCATCAACATTAGTGTAGATCCATTTTCCCTCTTAATCCCTCCCTCCCTCGCTTTATATTTCTAGTAAGGGTGCTTCTAAGCACTTATTCCATTTTTCTTGGAAATTCTCACTTGGTGTGAATTGCCTTAGGAGCTTCTTATAGTATTTTCCTCTTTGTTTTCTTTCCCCTCTGTTTATTGTGGAGGGTGCGATTTGAAGAAGGGAACATTCTTGGTCTACGTTTTTGTATTCATGTCTGCGGAAGCACGCGAACAGCACAAGGAAGAAGAAGAAGCTTGGAGCACTACGCACAATACTAATTGTATTACTAGAGAATGTACAAAGATAAGTAGCCCATTAGGGCAATAGGCGTATATAAAAGCCAGGGGAAAAAAACCTCTTAAAGAGGGAAAAAAGTGCCCCGGCGATCCTAGTGTGTTCACACACATCACTACCTAAATATATCCACAAATCCCCCCTGGGAGTGATGCGGTGAACAAGGAGCTTGCACTCATGTATAAGGAAGTGCCAAGATATGTGGAAATCACTCCACAAAATGAAGTAAGCCCAAAGATTTGCGGAAAGCTTCAAACTTCTCCCTAGGCAGAGCCTTCGTGAAAAGGTCTGCTATGTTCTCCTGCATGGGCACATATGCAAAGCTGATGTCCCCAGCAGAGAACCTCTCCCTGACATAGTGATAATGCACCCCAATGTGCTTAGTGCGAGCATGGAACATAGGGTTCCTCGCAACTGCCAATGCGCTCTGACTGTAAGTGAAGATGGTGGTGGCAGAAGACTGGCCAACACCCAAATCAGCCATAAGGCCTCTGAGCCACACACTCAACAATCACTATGAAAGTTGCCCTATACTCAGCCTCACAACTGGAAATGGCCACAGTAGGCTGCTTCTTGCTCAACCAAGATATACATGAGCTACCAAGCATGAAGCGAAAACCAGTGGTGGACACATGAGTGTCATAGCAACTAGCCCAATTTGAGTCAGAAAAAGCATGCAAATCTGGAGGTAGTGATCCCCCCTTGGGATAACAACCCAAGTAGCTGAGTACCACTCAAGTAGAGAAAGATGCGCTTAACCGCCTTCCAATGCGTGACTCCTGGGCAATGCATAAACCTGCTCATCTGTGAGACAACAAACTGAATATCTGGCCGAGTAATGCATAAGTAAATCAAGCATCCAACAACCTTTTGATAGAGAACAACATCAAATGCATCTCCAACATCATGAAGAATCAATCGTAAACCTGTCTCCATAGCAGTGGAAATAGGCTTACAATCTTCAAGGCCAAAATGCTACAATAATGTGTCATTATATTTCGTTTGACACAAAGCCATTCCACCATCAACTTGCATAAAATGAATGCCCAAATAGTGATGCAAATGCCCCAGATCAGACATCTCAAATTAGGCATGCAAATCAGCCTTGAAATCAGCAATATGCTTCTCAATAGGACCAGTGAGCAGCATGTTCTCAACATAGACAACAATGATCAGAAGCACATCACTAGCACGCTTAACATATAAGGTGCTTTCAGTTGGATTGTTCTCAAAACCATGTGCAACCAGATAGGCATGTATCTTCTCATACCAAGCACGTGGTGCTTGCTTTAAACCATATAATGCCTTCTTTAACCTGCCCACCTAGTTTTCATGCCCTTTCTGCACAAAGCCACAGGGCTGAAAAACATACACTTCTTCATGCAAGGCACCATTCAGAAATGTTGTTTTAATGTCCAACTGATGTACATTCCAACCATGATGGGCTGCAAGTGCACAAATGCTCTGAATAGTAGTCATATGGCATGTAGGTGCAAAGGTCTTGTCAAAATCAATGCCTCTTTCCTACGCATAACCTTTTGCAACAAGCCTAGCCTTATACCTGTCAACGCAGTAGTCAGAATGATCTTACCAACTCCCATAACAGGATAAGAGGAGTTGTTGGCGCATGTGACAGTATTCCCTGTAGGGGCAGGCTCGAGTGAAGAGAAGAAACTACGCTGCGAGGTAATATGTTTGGTCGCCCCACTGTCAAAGTACCAAACATCTGAGTCCACTGTAGACATGCACTGCTCATGAGAAGATGGGTCAAAACTACAAACAATAGTAAACGCCCATTCTTCTTCCTGCACAAGATTAGTAGACTCTCTTTTTGGTGTAGAGGCTTGTGCAACAACCAATCCAGCCTCCTTTTTCTTTGCCTCTTTTACAACCAATTTTGGACAGTTCTTTATGATATGATCATTCCCTTTACAATACTTGCAAAACAATTTCTGCTCTTCTGTTTTCTTTTCATCTTTATCCTGGTTCTTCGAATGTGCAGCATTTACAGATTTCTGCTTACTAATAGAAGAGCTCCATTTTCCTTTGCCCTTCTAACTAGCCAGGAAAGCTTGATGTGCAACACGCATAATGGACATGTTGTGTTTGGACTGATCTTCCTGCAATAGAATAGAAACTAACTCCTCAGATGATAAGGCATTCAGATTGCCTTTCATCATCAACCAAAGAGTAGAAGCAAAACTCTGATTTGAATCAGGAAGACCATTCAGAACGGTCTGCAAAAGTGAGCTATCTCGTATAACCTCATCATTAGAAATCAACTGTTCCTTCAAATCTTTGATCTTCGTTAGGAAACTGTCCATAGAATCACCTTCATTCATGTGCTCACTCTCCAACTGTTTTCGGAGGTAAGCAACATGAACCCCATTCCTAGCTTGGTACAATGTGGTAAGTATATCCCAAGCATCCCTAGCTATTTTGCAAGAGCGAACATGAGGAATAATGGCACATTTGACAGACAAAGCTATCAATGCATGTGCCTGGGCATCTCTGCCATCCTAACAAGTCTATTGTGCAATAGGTGCAGCAGAAACAACAGCACGAACACGAATCTGCACAATATCATCTTCGAGACCATCTTCATCAGCTCCAACACCTGTATTCGTAGTTCCTGTTGTTACAGGTGTAACCGGACGTCTTTCAATACCCTACACAATGTTCCATAATCCTTTTGCAACCAATACATGTCACATCATATAAGCCCATAATGGGTAGTTGGTACCATCCAACTTATCCTCAACAACCAATATACGGAATACATCACTGCTTTCAGCCATGGCCGATGACTAAAATACCTTGATGCAAAAAATTGACTGTATCTCAAAAAGTTGAACGGAGCTGCCCAGACGAGTTCTGTTAAACCTGTAGCAGACTTCGAGACGCTTATACTAGCGAATAGAAACACGTATATACCTTTGGCATAAAAAGACGAAATAGCCTGCACAAGCAGTGTGATAGTGCATTCGAAGGCCGAAATAAGCTTAGATGGCGATTTCGACACCACACAATGAAGCTGTTTTGATCTCGGAAACACCCTTAGTATGCTCACCAAAATTTGTACGATTCAGAGACCGCAAACGAAGGAGTGTGGACGGTGCCCTAGATGAAGCGACGACTTGCTCTAATACCAATTGTTGGAGTTAGACGTCTGTGGAAGCACGCGAACAACACAAGGAAGAATAAGAAGCTTGGAGCACAACACAGAATACTGATTGTATTACTAGAGAATGTACAAAGATAAGTAGCCCATTAGGGCAATAGGCGTATATACAAGCCGGGGGAAAAAAACCTCCTAAAGAGGGAAAAAAGTGCCCCGACGGTCCTAGTGTGTTCACACACATCACTACCTAAATATATCAACAAACATGTGGAACCAAATGCTTTGAAAATTTCTGCAAATAAACTAGACACTAATACCTTTCTAATGAATATTTATGAATTCAATTAAGAGCTTTGTAGAGAGAGCACCAATCTTTGCAAGCTTGTTGTTGTTGAAGAAGATGATGCATAAATGCACAAGAAGATGATGCACAAATGCACAAGAAGATGATACCTTGAGCTTCTTCTTGATGAAGTGGTAACGAACCTCTATGTGTTAGGTTCTTGCATGAAAAATAGGGTTTGCTACTAGATGCATGGAGCTCATATTACCTCCACATATGTGAGTTTTGAAACTCACAAGTCCAAATCAGTATACAATGCTTTTAACCATATTGCCTTTTTAGTTCCTATGGTCAAACCTTTGTACTTTGATTCAGTTGAGGATAAAGCAATTCTTGGTTGCTTCTTGGAGCTCCATAACATTATCTTTGAACCTGCAAATGCTAAGTTACTAGAGGCACTTCTTCTATCATCCTTAGCTCATGAACAATCTCCATCTAAATAGATTTTGATATCCAAATCTAAAGATAAAGGATAGAATATACCTTCATTGATTATATCTTTGAGATACTTAAGTACTCTCTTAGCTTCATCCATGTGTGATCTTCTTGGCAAGTGCATGAATTGGCTTAGGACTCCTAAGATATAAGAGATGTCCACCCTTGTATGAGTAGCATATATCAAGCTACCTACTAAGCTTTGATATTCTTTAATGTCTTCAATTTTAAAAACTAATTTTATGATTCATCTAGTCCAAAGGTGTACCTTCAGGTTTAGTGTTCATGATTTTGAACTTAAGAAGTAGATCTTGAAATATGTACCCCCTAAGTCAAAGACAATCCTTCACCTGTGTCTATGACATGCACGCCTACAAAGAAAATGAACTCACATCAATTCGTGATTTTGAACTCCTCTTGCATGTATCATTTGATCCTTAGAATGCCATTCAAATCATCAACTATCATAATAAGCTTGATCTTGAAGATATGTAACCAATCTATAGTTCTAAGCTCTAAGAGCTTATTTCAATCTATACAATGCTTTCTTAGGTATCCAAATATAATATTCATTATTAGGGTTTTCAAAACCAGGAGGTTGTGGCATGTATACATATTCACTTATCCAATCCTTTAGAAATGGTTTTTTACATCAAGCTGGAGGAGTTTCCAATTTCTTAGAGAAGCTACACTTATCAATGTTCTAATGGTAGTCATCTTTGCAACTGGATAGAATGTTTGCTCATAGTCTATATCATGATTTTGTGAGCATTCTTTGGTCACTAATCTTGCCTTGTACCTACAAACTAGTTCATTTGAGTTTCTTTTAACTTTATATACCCATCTGCAAACAACTACCTTTTGATTGGATGACATTGGAACCAGATCCCAAGTGTCCATCTCCTTCCATGCATCTAATTTTTCTTTCATGGACTTTCCCAATTAGCGTTTCCCTTTGCCTCTTCATAGGTTGAGGGTTCCTCTAAAATTCAGTCATTTTCGAAGTAGATTGAATGCCTTATAGCAAATGTGGAATCAATCCATACCTTGTGGTTGTTTCTTCTCTTGTTGATCTTTTAGGAGCTTGCTTAGAGAATTCTACGTAGTCGTACATCTTTGATTTTCCTCTCAGCTTCCATAGTTTTTAATCATTTTCCCTTTCATCTTGGTCATCATCTGTATTACTTCTTGGAACATGGACTGGTGTATCACGTTTGCTTCCTAATTGATGAGAATCATAATCAAGATCATATGGTAGAGTAATTTTTTTTGTCTTTATCATACCAAGAACTTTGTTCTTCAAACACAATAAATCTACTCGTGGTGAATTGCATGATTGAAGGATTATAGGACCTATAACCCATCTGAGTTGATTCATACCCAATAAACACTGCCTTTGTTGCCATTTCATCTACCTTGCCTCTTATTTGTGATGGTACATCAACATAAGCTAAATAAACAAACAACTTGCAATGCCCAAGACTAGGTTTTCTTCCATCCATGCTTCAGAGTCATTTATACCTTGGCGTGATTTGGATGGTAGTCTATAATGAATAGAGCTATGTCCCTTGTTCCTGCTACTTGAAAAGTAAAGAGCTTACCATGCATCTCAGCTCTGGATATCTTCTTGAAGCCCTAACATGGATCTTCCATAAAAGATCCATGTTGTGTGAACCTAACTTGCAAGCTTTTTTTTTAACTACTTGGCCTACACTTATTAGTTTTATGTGATAGTGAATACATAGAGAATGTTACTCATAATGTTTTTCCTACCATTTGAATATTTGACATTACCAATCTTCTCCACATTGTGCTTTGTGTCATCCCCTATTTGAATTTCATGTCTATGCTCATGAATTTTCAAATTAGATAGAAGAACAATGTTGCATGCAACATGATTTGAACATCCAAAATCTATTTAGACAAAATGACCATCTTCTTTACCTTGTTTGTGGCTTAGATTCATTGGAGGCAATCAGTCTTCATGTGCTTAATCTTCAAAATAATTGTTCTCGTCCCTTCTATTATGGCCTTTGTTGTTATTATTGAAGTTGTGTTTACCTCTTCCTCTATTGTTGCCATATCCACATTGGTTTTGTCATGATTTGTTCCCTTCATCTTTGTCTTTACTTGCACTTGATTGCAAAGTTTGCTTGAGAACTCTCCTCTTCATCTTCTTCCTTTTTATTGCTTTCAACTTCTCTTCCTTCTTATTTGCATATTGAGCACTAGTTGAACTACTATGATAGGAGTTACCTTCCTTTATGCTATTGTTCACTTCTTGATTGAAGAGTTTCCCAAAAAAGAGGTTCAAGTCTAGAGTTTGCACATCCATGATGAGATCATAAGCTATGGTGAAAGCCTCCCATGGCTTATGAGTTCTAATACCATTGATAATTTGCCTCATGATAGCCTCTTCTTCAATCAGCTCTCCAATGGATGCTAATTGATCTGCAACCTCCTTGACCTTGGTAACAAACTTTGCGATAGATTTTTTAGGTATCTTCTTCATTTGGTTGAACTCGTTCCAAAGATTATTTTTCTTGCTTTAGTAGTAGTAAAAAAGAAAGTCTCAAGGGCATCCCAAGTCTCTTGAGATGTCTTGCATACTCTATATAAGTCAGAGATAGAGTTTTTTATGTATGAACTTTTTTGCGCATCCCTTGCACAGCAAAGAATCAGCTTATCTAGCTCCTATTCTGTAGACCCTCCTATGCATCTTAGAATAGGCATAGCTTCATAACCTTCTACAATTCCATAAATATTTCTACCTTGGAAATGGGCCTCCATTCTAATTTTTTGAGCCCGATAATTGTCTCGATCAATCTTCTCAATCATAGAGGGGAAGCCCTCACCCATGTTGATCTAGCTTTGATACCATTGAAAGAACTTGGAGAAGCTTGTAGGAGGTAGAGAAGTAAAAGACAAGATCTTGAGCTTATTGAGAGTCAAACAGACCTTATATGTATTCAATAAGTGCAATAAAGCGCACTATGTAGCATGGAGCATCAAGGAGAAGTATTTTATGCAAAATGTATAGGTTTGCACATTGACTAACTCAAAAAAAACTTACTATCTTTGGATAAACTGATGAATTTCAAGTGCTTATAGCATCCACCATGATTGGAATTGGAAGAAATCCGTTTTGAGGGTGATACACATAGGTTTGATTGTATAAAATTCACAAGAATAAAAGAACTAAGAAGAAATATCCTTTTGGAATGAACCTCACACTCAACAGTGGTACCTCCCATTTTTCAAGAATGCATAGAGATAGACCCCAATATAGAAACACTAAGATTTCTCCCAATTTAGTAAACCAAATTCTCTCCAAATGTATACACATAAACTAAAAAGTAAGCTTTCCAATGAGTGTTGATGCATCCCATTTGGAGCTTGATAGAGAGAGGAGAAACCTCTACAAGCTTACTATTCTGAAAGAAGATGATGCAGAAAAAATGGAGCAAGACAATGATGACCAAAAGTGTATGTGAATTGCTTCCATTGTAATGTACAAGTTATTTGAATTATTTATATAGACTCTTGAAGTTCTCCACAACCTTTACAATTGGATTTCGACTTCAAACGAAGGTGGTAAAGTTTGGAGGGAATCAATTTACTTTCCTACAATGTAGGAAAAGTGAAGATCTAGTTTGATCTACTTTTAGGTGATTGATTAATGCATTGATTGCAACTCAACCACCTCAAATTTGTGGTAGTTTAGGTCTCTTCCTCTTCTTTTACATTTGTATAACTCTAGTCTTTTACAATGGTAAATGATCCATCAAAGAACTTAAAAAAAAAATACAATAAATGAGCATAAGTAAAAGAAACCTCCAACGGATATTATTTTGATGTAATCCAATCTATAGCTTCTTGATGTAGATCAAATCTACCTCAAGAATAGTGTAAGCTTCATGTTCCAACAAGTATTGCTGGATATTAAGCTAGTCTTTTATCCAACGGATTTGCTCAAACTTATGGACTTGACTATGGAGAGACCTTTAGCCCTAAGGCTAGGTCGAGTACTATTAGAGCCATCATTGAAATTTCCGCAAGCAAGAATCGGAAGACGTACCAACTTGATGTGAAGAATGCATTCGTAAGTGGAGAACTAAAGGAAGTTGTATACATGGACCAACAATTAGGGTTTGAAGATAAAGTAAATAATGTCTATGATTGTAGATTGAACAAACCATTATATGGTCTCAAGCAACACCCAAAGGCTTGTAGAGTAGATACATCATTGTTTTACAAGAAGGAAGGTGAACTATCTATCTACTTGTGTATGTATAGAGGACCTAATCATTAGAAAAAATCATGAAGGAGGTATCTAAGACACCAAAAGGAGCCTTGGGAAGGATTTTAAGATCTTAGACCTTGAAGATCTAGGTACTTTCTAGGATGTTGAAGTAATATATAAAGACAATGACATTTGGCTTAGGCAGAGAAAGCACATTTTGGATGTTTAGAAGAAGTGTGGACTTACGAGACGTAAACCATTGAGAAATCCTATGGAGGTGAATATAAGACTGATTTCAATGGAAAGTAGTGAAGAACATGATTCCTATTCTACACAAGTCCATGGTTCGATCATTAAACTGCACCACTCTTTTAGACGAGACCTAACATATATAGTCGGTGTGCCTTATCGATTCATGCACACATGTAGAGTTCCACATTCACTTACATTAAAGCGAGTACTGAGGTATCTGAAGTTTACACCAAGTAAAGGTCTATTTTACCCTTTTGAAGATGAAATGTAGGTAAAATTCTATACACATACTAATTAGGCTGAATCGAGAGAGGATAGAATAAGCAAAAGTGGATATTCAGTGATGTTTGCCAAGAAAGTCATCACTTTAATATGCAGTTATGTTGCGGAAACTTAGGATTTTGGTGATATAAATCAAAGAAAAATTAAGTTTCGATCCTAATGGTACTCAACTCTGATTTCCTAGGACGGGCTCAACAAACTTTTGCTACAACTTGGAGCGCATATTCTCCATCAATTCGGAGATGGAAATGTGAAGCATGCGCGACATGCAATGCGAAAAGGAAAAGGGTTCGTTTTGAGGTAGAAGCCCATGCACGCCATAAAGTGTCCCTTTAAGAAGTAGCTTTTCTTTGTTGGAGTTGTGGGTAATTTGAAAAGGTGCTCTCAAAGTGAACATTGCATCACATGGTGAGTGAAGAAGACTTACACATGACTGTTCAGTACAGGCATAACCTTATGATCATGTAAAAATAATTTGTAGATTCTTAACATATTGTGAAGAAGACTTACACATGACTGTTCAGTACAGGCATAACCTTATGATCATGTAAAAATAATTTGTAGATTCTTAACATATTGTTTCGAAAAGGAGGCATAAAAAGATGTATAACCATGTTTAGCGTGCCATTCAGCATAAGGGCTTTCATATGGGGGGGGGGGTTTGATCGAGTCTCCCTTGCGCAACAATCTTCAAATTAGAATTAGTGCCATGAACGCAAGTGAACCACACCAAATTCTTTAAAATTGGATCCAAGATTTCTTGGTCCTCTTGTTACCATGTAGAAGAAAGGTTACCTATAGGTACGAATTTTTCATTACACACGTACACACGAAGTAGCTGCAAGGATATGTCTATTCATAGGAAAGCATGCGTACATAGACCATGGGCTGGCACCCCTTCATATCAGGAAGCTGTTGACCTTGTCTGGACAATTAAAATCATTTGTCCAAAAGTTCTTGTGGCAAGCTATCGTAAGGGCTTACCTGAAAGCTAATAAAAACTTTTGAAATTCAATCATGAAAGTTTATAAAAATCCTGACGAAGAAGCTCTAAAAATGTAGTTCTAAGAAAGCACATTTGGTACTATTTTAAGCGTGATTCAACAGATTGTTCATGTTTTTTAACTCTTTCCTCGGAATGATGTCTCTCGAACCTCGTTTGACCTTCACTAAGAATCAACCCTAGATACAATAGCCCATACTTAATAAAAGCGTTGGGTAAAACACAATTGATTGATCATAGTCTACAGCAGCTTGCCTCGTCTACTCTTCAAAAAAAATAGTGGACACCGTTAGACATAGAGTAAGTGGGCTTCAAAAGGATGAGAGTTCTTCTCTTGATCAGATATATTTTATTCCTTGTATTGGTGACATCTCTGACACCCGAGAAGGAGGAATAATGAAAAGTAAGAATAGATTACTCGAAATCCAAAAGTCAATGTTTGTATTGACAGTCACGATAAATTCTTTATCGTTTTTATAATAAAGCATATAATTCCTTCACCTTCCATTTATTCTTGTAACAGGAAACGTGTTTTTGGTTGGCATGTAGACCATAACCACCTTAAATTCAATTTCCACTCAATAACTTATATTGCAACCTCGACAAGGAGGTAACGAGTTGGATTATCCGGGAGGGATTAGGGACTTTGCGGGCACAAGTAACTTGCCCTTGGAGTGGCCCCCCTCTAATGAGGTCAATCAAGAGAACTACATATCTAGCAAAGAAGACGGATTCACCACAAGCAATTGGGACAATATGGACGGTCAAAGTTCCATCATTGGAAAAACAATACCGGAATCGGCCCCTCCATCTCCCCCACACAAGGCTTCTCGGAAGGGGAAACAAGGCGCAGGTATGCCTTGGAAAAGCCCACTTAAACCAAAGGTGTATGGTCGGGACCATCCCCCCTCAAGGAAGAAAGGAAACTCCAAGAGGAAAAAAAGAAGTCCCACCCTCAGAATGAGGGAAGTGAAAGAAAATGATCATCATTTCACTAAATGCTAGGAGGTTAACTAACCCCGCAAGAGCCACCATTATTGGTCAATGGCTCCACGACATAAGGTTAAACCTGGATTCCATTTGTCTTTAGGAGATACAATATAGAAGGAGAAGACCTTCAAAAAAGACTTAAGGGCATCTCTCAGTCCCATGTGTGGTTTTCCACAACCAATCAGCATGGTTCTGGTGGAACTGCCATCGATATCAATCACTTCTACGCTAATAAGCTTGACCACACTAGCAAAGATAGAAACCATAGGTGGATGGCAGTTACATTCAACACCCCCTTTCAATTCTCCGTGATGTCTATGTATGCTCCAAATGAGGATGCTGCGAGGATCGATACTTGGTCCTCCTTGGGCTTGTTTTCTCATAGCGTCATGATTTGCGTTGACTTCAATATCGTGGAAGACCCCTCTCATAGGTGGAACAACAAGGGCCGCATCATTGATGGCCACGAGAAATACACATGGGACCAAAACCAAACTATATTTGCATCTGGTTGAAGTCAAGGACCCGAACACTTTTTCTTGGTCCAATCTCCAATTGGGTGAGGACCTAAGGAAATCAAGACTCGACAAAAGCTACATTTAGCAGAATCTCATCCATCAATGTGTTCCTCCAAGCCTAATGCAACGTATCGACCTCACCATCTCAGATCATTACCCAATGGTACTCACCTTTCCCCCTCTATCCAAAAGTCACAAAGCACCTTGGTTTCAAGCTAGTCCATTTGTTTTTTCACTCCTCTCTATCCATCAAGAAATCACTAATGCTTGGCTTGAGGCCTTTGTCAGCTGCACCTCACAAGCCAAGTATTTAAGAAACGCGGTGGAAAAGTCTCATCAGATCTTCATTGAGACCATGAAGGCTCTCAAATCCATCCGTCGAATACATAGAGAAAACCTATACCTCTGGCTCCAGAGACTCAAAGAAGAAGTTAATAAAGGGAAGATTCAGTCTCAGAAGGGACTCCAAAATATCAGAGGAAGCTTAAGATATGAGGAGGAGATAAAAAGGAAAAATCTTCAACCTTATTTTAAGGAATGGTGGGCTGGTAGGACAGATAGATCCTCCAAAGAGATGAGCAATATTCTCAAAAGAAAACAAATTAGAAACGAAATCCCACTACTGCTTCACAAGAATGGGGTGGAATGTAAGATAGAGGAACAGAACATTAGCATTATAGAAGCTCACTTCACGAGTCTCTTGGGTGGTGCCTGTCCTCTCTCCCCCCATAGGTGGGATTGCACGGCCACCATCTCTCAAAATTCCTTGCACAGAATGCCACACAACTGAGTGCTCTTCTTGACGCCACCAGTTTCGGATAAGAGATCCTTGAAGTTATTGATTCGCTTTCGAATGGCAAGAGCCCGAGGCCTAATGGGCTCACTAATGAGTTCTTTAAATCATATGGTGTCCACGCCCTTCAATCTTGTTTGGCTTGAGGCACTCGAGGTGCCCTTCCCACTTGTCTCAACAACGGCATTATCGAACTTATTCATAAAAAAGGGGAGAGGAACAAAATTGAGAACTGGAGACCTATCACAATGCTTCAAATCGGGTATAAGATTCTTGCTAAAGTCATGGCGAAAAGGATATCTTGCCATTTAGACCAATGGCTTAGCAAAGACCAAAAAGGATTCATTAAGGGAAGGTCAATATTGGAAGCCATCATTGATATCTGGGAAGGTCTCGACTTTGCTCAAGAATCTAATCAAGACACTATCTTCCTCAAGATTGACTTTTACAAAGCCTAGGACAGATTGGAATGGGACTATATTTAACAATCGTTGAAAGACCTTGGGTGTAGAGATTCCTCAAGATGATCTCCATTCTCCTTGGTAATGCTTTGACCAAAGTTAATGTCAACGGGCAACTTTCAAAGTCAATCAAACTAAAACTATACATCAAGCAAGGTTACCCGTTGGCCCTATTGCTCTTCACCATCACCACAGAAGGACTTAGCCAGCTTGTGAAGAGATAGATGGAGCTTCGTCGCATAAGAGGCATCACTTTGCCACACAACTCAGGGCAAATGACCATGAGGCTTTTTGTAGATGACACAAATGCCTTTGTTCACAATAATGATACTAGCCTCGAAACCTTTTGGTGGTGCCTTCACACTTTTTGTGTGGCCTCTAGATCTAGAATTAACCATTCCAAGACAGGGTTCATGGCTATCAAAGGGACTCAACCCAATTTCCTCACTCTATAGGGATGCGAAAGCATTCAATCGAGTCAGGTTGTTTGCATTCTTGGTATCCCCATGCGATTTGGTGTTACTCTAGAACAAAGGTGGGCTTGGGTCCTCGCCAGACTTAATAACAAACTTAACTATCGGAGGGGTTTGCAAATTAATCTCATTGGCCAGGCCATGGTGGTTAACACATTCCTCATATCCTCAATCATATACTTTCTTTTTTGCTGGCAACTGAAGGATCAAGAATTAGCCAAATTGGAAAGTACTTGTAGAAACTTTCTTTGGACTGGGGATAATAACAGGAGGGGAGTGCGTAAAATCAAATGGTTCATATGCACTAGCCAACAAGAGAGTGGAGTTTGGGTATTATGGACATTGGCAGCATGGCCAATAAACTTGCAACAAAGTGGATGATTAAGGCATGGTGCAATAGAGGTTCCTCTTGGGCCTCATTTATTTTCAGAAACACGAATGTGATTACTCTAGTGGGCTACTCTGGATGGAAAAACCTCGACATCCTCACCCTCCTATTCTCTCCGATTCCAATCTCACCCAAAGGATTGATCCTGGTAAGATCCTTGTGGTTGGGCTAGAATAGATTCAAACCTCACATCAGAATCAATGAAGGTTGGAAGTGGGCTACACCTATAAGACAAAATGACTCTATTTGGTTCCTAATCCAAGGCATGAGAAGCATGGAGCCGAGGAATGTTTTAAGTTCCAAGAGACTCTGGAATAAGGGATTCAAGCAATGGAAGCACCTTTGGAAACAGGACACGAACAAATGGGTGGACTTTGAGGACCTTGACCCTAGTGCTACGGTCACATACAAGGAAAGGAATGTTTTATTAAGCAGATGCCATGCTTGGGACCGCTCTAAAATCCAACTACTGATGGGATAAGATGCTCCAGACCTAATGGGCCTTAAATGGTTTAATGGTCATCACCTCTCCAAGCTTCCTTATGTCGAAGCTTGCAATGACATTCACATTAGTCTCAATAAGAAATGGTGTTTCAACTAGATGCAACTCCCATGGGATATGAAATTTATGCCTATTTGGCACTCTCTCATTGAAAACAAAAAGTCAGTCCTCCTATGGCAAATTTTACACCGTGGAAGATGGACCAATGCAAAAGCTAACAAGATGTGTGGTGTTGGAGGGTCCTTGGTGGTTCTCTTGGACTCTAAGAACACATCAATTGGAAGCCAGCCCTCATTAGTGAAGCGATCGGTTGCTCTGTGGCATTGTGGAATGCGATCAAGGGATATATCCTTTGGAAAATTGGTTAGGAAAGATGTGCTCACAACTTTGGAAATACCCGCAAGGAGTGGTCAATCCAGAAGTCTCTATTCCTTCTTGGTAAAAGAATTGCTGATTCTAAGAACCCCCCCGCTTCAGACATCATGAAGAGGTACAATATGTCAATGATAACCTAAAAACAAAGTGGGCTCCACATGATGGGGATGCGAGGTTTATCAACCTCCTTCATGTAAGCCTTGTAAGGTCCACCACAAAGGCTCTGGCAGATTTTGGGAAAGGAAATTGGACTTTAAAAACGTATCAGTTGGATGCATGCTCTGCTGTGAGACGCGTTTAGTTGCTCCATTTGTGAAATGCCATCAAAGGGGAGGCCCTATGGAATGTCTGGTAGGAAAGGTGCACTTGCAACTTCAGTGACTCCCCCATAGTGTGGTTGATTGAGAAATCTCTATTCCTCCTTGGCCAAAAGATCGCTAAATGTAAGAAATCCCCCCCCCCCTTCTTTTAGACATCATTATGTGCTCCTTACAATAAACTTAAACCCATGTGAGCCCCACATGAGGGTGATGAGAGGGTGACTAACCTTGTTTGTAATGCCATCTAAACTCTATAAAATCTACTCCCGCTCTGTGGGATTTGGGGGATCCCATGGGCACTTGTCCCCTTCTCTTGCAATTTTCTTTTCTTTTAATTAATTCAAGTCTGCGAGAGTAGGCTAAAGCCGAACTTCCTTTATTTAAAGAAAAAACTCTAATCATGCATGTCCTCCTTTGAAAAGCCAACCAGAAGATCACTAATCCTCACTGTTTGGGAGTCAAAGAAAACATGCATTTTTTTCATCAACCTTATTTGCATTCTAGCCGTTAGAATTAGCTTCCTGAATTGCTAAGCAATTCTTTCAATGTCTCTTACCGATTGACTTCATGTTGTACCCAGCGACTGAAAGCTGACATTTTCAATCTATAGTCTCACAGATTTCACAGAACCAAAAAAGGTGGTTTTGAAAAGAAATGAACTTGAATTGAAGCTGAGAACACTCTCCTGGAGGTCATACGTAACAAAATGTGATCTGATATTAAAAAGAACGAATGGAAATTAACTTCATAATGGCAGTGGCACTAGATATAGCAGACATTTGTATACATTGTATAACGTGGATCCAACCTAAAATTCCTGCCTTTCTACATATTCCTCCCAATGTATCCCTAAGCTCGTAGTGCATATGTGTAAATAAAACACATACGCGAGCACGCGCGCGCGCACACACACACACATATATATATATATATATATATATATATATATATATATATATATATATATATATATATATATATATATCACTTTCTATAGTCTCTCTCTTTCTATTTTCTCCTTTCTCTTTCTCTCTCTTCGATCACTTGTCAATCCTCAATGATTTGATCATTTACTTTTAATGTTTGCGCAATAATTTCATCGTTATTCATTATCATCAAGAATTTTTATTCATCAGAGGCTACACCAACACCTCTTACTATTGCTTTGCAGTTATTTGTGGAAGGAAATGGGATAGATTATGACAATGGTTTCTACTATGAAGAGCATACTATATTTTTTTTCTATAAAACTAAATTCGAGGAATCAAGTAATCTCCTCGGATTCATTAGAACTAATTCCAAAGTACCAGTGAAGGTAGTCTTATTACCATGGGACACCCTATATCCTATGAAGAAGAGGTTAGATGTCTTGCACGACCAGCATTAGAGAGCGTAAAGGCCTACTAGGGATGATTTGAGGTAGGGATGTCAGTTAAGCGTAATGAAACAAAAAGGTTTCAATGCCATCATCAACCCCATACGCCCCTAGCATAGCAATGCCCGAATGTTAGATTCGGTCACTAGTAGGTGATCGAGGCTAGATTTGGAAATTTCTAAAGGAAAAGCATCTATCCGAAAGCCTTTGTTCATCCAAGTCCCAAATGACTAAGGGTTGCCCCTTGCACCTCCCCTAACGTTAACCACCCCTTGGGGGACTAACATTCAACGGAAGTGTCTAACATGTAGATGATAGTATGTTATGCGTTGATGTACTTATTGCTAGGGTACATAATATCAAAAGTGAAGATGGGTGTGATTTTCACCTCAAAGGTATTATGGTAGTTTTGTATTAGGACGAGGACCTACTCAGCAAGAGTAACCTTTGGTACGGGAAGGAAGGTATGAGTTCTTTTATTATTTTTACATGTCAGAGACTAATATATATTATTTCAGTATACTATAGTGTATGTAGAAATATGTACATGAATCTTATGATTGTTTCATCCTTAATGATGCGAACATCTCTCATGCACATCCTAGGGATGGTTTTCATCAATTACAACCCAAGATTTCCTAAAAAGCTCTATCTCCTAGTATAGATAATGAGTTGGATGAATATTTTCCCTTAGTGACTCATCTAGAGTATGTAATATTCGTAGATACAAAAGATGATATATAGGTTGGACAAAAAGGATCACCTCCAAATTATGTAGATTTCTTTTTTTTTTTAATGTAAAGGAAGTTCGGCAATAGCCTACTCTCCCGGACTTGAATTAAATAAAGAAAAGTAAAGAAAAGTACAAGAAAAGGGGACTAGTGCCCACGGGACCCCCAAATTATGTAGATTTCTTGTTTCTTTAGGGAGATCTCTATATGATTTCTCCATCGGCGACCAACAAAGAAGGTCGCGACCTCTTTAGTATGGAGGATTTTGCACGTGACCCATAAAATTAAGATCGCTGTTATGCCATTTCGTGGACCTATATACGTGTCAATGTCGCCTCATTTTCTAGTGGAGGGACTAAATATTCAAAAGCCAACAAGTACATATGGATGGAACACCTTTCTCTCAAGTGAACATACCATGTTTAGTCATTTGTAATCGAGAAAGGAATAATGGAACGAGCTGCACGTTGATAGAGCAAGAGAACACTCATAAACCGAAATTAATCTGTACAAATATACCAAGAAACATAGTTTTCAATGTTAATCCACCATTAGGTTTCCGTGATGAATTCTTAGTGAATTATGAATGGCATAAACTTCCAGCGGTGTCATTTCATTACAATGAAATCTTGATTATACATATTTGAAATTCTTGTGATCTAGTTCCAGAGTTTTTCATTTCAGATTCGACTTCAACTATCTGTGTATCCGTAGTTCGAATGTAGTTGGTTTATTTTGATAATATGCTTTATCTACATGCTGTAATGCAATTGAGGAAGTGAATTTAACACTTGATAATTATGTCCTTTAGTTTGACGTTATTTTCAACCAATCTATACTATTTGTGCCCAATATGAGCTCTACTTTAATGTCTCTAACTTTCAATACAAGAATACTAATATTGTTATGCTTTACCTTAGATATGCAGATTCTAAGTTAGAAAACTGATAGACGGTACACCACAATATTCCCAATATGTTATAGTTGCGAGTGATGATGCACAATATGCAAGGCTAAGAGACCAATATTATAGGGGAATTCGTGAACATGATGATATATATTTTTTATGATAATGATGGAATGACTGATTTTATTGAGGATTGGTTTACAAATAACTGTAGAAAGATAAATTATCCCCGTGAGATTCATTTCATGCCACCAAATCCTACCTTTGTCAAGGTGACCAATCAGTAACAACCTTGTGTGACTCCATAATTGATGATCGAAATTTTGACCATTTGAAGCAAGGTTCCCTGCAAGCCAGCCTTTTTGTCACCTCCATGGTGCTAAAATTTAGCCCTTGTACCCATCAAACTCAAGATATTTGTGGGTACCTTCCCAAGCAATACAACATCGGGTAGTGCAAACCTCATATGTAATTTTTCCCTCTACACATGACTGTGCGTCGAGAACTTAAATAGACACGAGAAAAATAGATTATTGAAGGACTATGAAGGCCTTGCTAGGTACGAAAAGAGGCACTTCAACTTGGATAAAGCTTAGAGAGGTTAAAACCAGGTTTCTATCCAACTGGTCACGAAGGCCCAAATGAGTGGACAACTCACCCAAGCCAGCTTAGAGAAGAAAATCAACCATCAAAAGTAAAAATATAAAAGCCTATAGTCCTTCACTATTGAAAGGGATAAAGTAACCTCTTAGACGCCGCAATGATAAAAGAGAACCAAGAGGATGAAAACTATAATAGAGGAGCTAGAAATCCAAGTCACGAAATCCAAGTCACGAAAACCATACGACAAGAGTTAATCTACAGATGACCCGGAAAAGAACACCTTGAGATCTAAGAACACATGAGCAAAAAGCTCGTGAAATCGTTCCATTCACAAATATATGTGAAGACGAAAATTAAAAAACTGACTCAACACAACAAGATATATGAGATTTCACGTTAAACGCTTGAGACTGAGATGGTGACTGACAAGAAGTGTTTTCAAGGTATAGTATTTTCTGGCATCTAATGTAAAAATTACATGTTTATTTAGAGGGATGAATATTAGACTTGAAAACATCATATGACTTCGATTAAATAGTGATATTCAAATCAGATAATGATTGAATTCTTACTGCCAATCATAATGATGTTAAAAATAATGAAAGACAAAGAGAAAGAGAATTTGGTTAGAAAGGAAAGTATGTTTGTCAATGCACATTTGATGACTTTAAAGTTCAAAATAAATAACAAGGATAATGTAGATGATATTATGTTAATACTTAGACTTCACAAAAACAGTGGGCTTTAGATGCAAGAAATCATTGTAAAGACAATTTGAAATTGACAAAAGATTGCAAGTAATCATATCGCCATTAAATATCTTGTGCCTTTCTGTCTATAAATAAAGCACCATCTTCAAGTATGACTAAAATAGTATTGTATACAAAAAAGTATACATTAATACACATAGGTAAAGAAGCACACACGTAAATAAACAAATTCGCACACATATACACTCACACGCACACACACACACACACACACACTTATATATATATATATATATATATATATATATATATATATATATATATATATATATATATATATATATATATGTATGTATGTGTGCGCGTGTGTGTGTGCGCGCGCGCGAGTGTGTCTGTGTACATTTATATGTATGTAAGCATACAAATACATACACAAACACACACACAGCTATACATACATATATAAATACATATATATATATATATATATATATATATATATATATATATATATATATATATGTGTGTGTGTGTGTGTGTGTTTGGCTGAGTGGGCGGAATTCTCAATGAAATCCAATAAATTTCTTATCGATTTGGCTCTCAGCTTGGTGAAATGCTTTATGGTAAGGGTCCGAAATTTAAAATTGAGAAAAAACTCTTAATACATCATTAGGTGTATTTCATATGAATGATTCATTACCATGGTGAAAATCGTGGAATGTTTCTAGGTTGCTCAGAATTATGGTTTGAAAACTTATTCTTCCTAGTTGAAAAATGTGGAACACTTTCCAAGAAGCAAAATTTTATCTCATTCAACAAAATAACTGAGAAAAAAAAATATTTCTAGTTCAACTAAATTTTGAAGTTCAAATGTATTCCGAAGATTTCTTTAGTGTGTAATAGTCTACTCTTGAAGTTAGAAACCCCAAAAAGCCGCCCCCTACTCGCTTAGCTTCCATATTTTTCTTTTACTTGACCTTCTCTATATAAGTGTGTAGCTAGACATTTACATTTCTGTTTGTACTCATTTATAGTGCAAATTCAAGTTTCATTTAAATCCTCATAAAATATAGTAAATATTTCTATGTTCTACTTTAAGTGTGAATATTCACAAGTATATTCTCTCGTTAGCTGTAGAGAAACGATATAAACAGAGAAAAGGTATCTCTATGTAGGCACCTATCTTCCAAATTTGTATATGGGTGGCTATGAATTCCGGAATTAGTAGTATTGGCAGATATATGTAGCCTGGAGGCATCAAAGGACTAAAATAAATCATCTTAAGTGATCAAAACATATCAAAGATTACAAAGATAACTCAGATAAGGCAAGAAAATTTGAAAGAAAACTACATCCAGTCAGGTTAGCCACCATGCATGGAATAGTTACCGAGAGGTAACATGCAAATCCTTTAAGGTATCCAAAAATTGAAAAGGCGGTTGGGCAGCATTTTATTAATTAATATGGTAAACTTCAATGCACCAATTATGGAAAAAGTATTCTTGGGAGCAGTGAGCGGCACAAATCGTAATGCCAAGAATAAAATAAAGCACTCAATCGATGTGTAAAAAGACATACGAGAGTCATATTTATAGAATCCCAACACATACGAAATATTATAGTGGGGAACATAGAAGATTTTTACACGCCTAATGTTTGGAATACCTTGGAATGATTGTATTACTCATTGACCATGGAAAGGAAGATTTAACACAAGAAGGTGCTAAATAGTCTTATATTAATGAGTAAACTAAAAAGATTAAAGATCTTTTATATGCCCTATGCTGACTTGGAAGCCCAATTCAAGATCATGAACTCGTTGTTCATATTCGCAATGCCTTACATAGGAGATGAAAAACCGAGAGCCTTCACCACATCAATGTATGTGAGGCCTACCTTCCAGGAGATTGACCAATTATGCATATTTGTGATGGTTTAAGAGATGGAACAAGATTGTTTGAAATCAATGGAAGATCAAGACCAAGTTTTCTATGTGGGTAGAGTGAAAGTTAGAGGGGTGAACAAAACTCCAAAGGCAAATGGAGGGCAAGTTCAATTTCAACCTCGAACAATTAAGAACACAACGAAAGGGAAGACGTAGAGGAAGAAGTGAAAATACACAAAAATGAGACATATCCAATTGAGAATGCAACAATTGTCCAAAGAAAGGTCATTATGCCAAAGATTGTTGTTCAAAATGAGGATGAAATCAAGTATACAAGAGGAACCAAGTAATCATGAAACCACTTCAACAAAGTTGGAAACTGACAAGTTTCTTATCATGTATGGCTCAAATGAAAGGAATAGCGCATATCATAAATTGTACATATATAGTCGTTAAAGAAACCACATGAGTTGGAATAGTGAATTTTTCTTTGATTTATACTCACCCTAGCACATGTAGAGAAAGTGATGAGAATGTTCCGAATTGATAATAGATTGATATGTTCCAAATGAATTATAGATTGAAGGATGTGTTGTGAGCGCCAAAAATCACCAGGAACTTGCTTTTACTTCGAGAGATTTTTGTAATTTTCTAGTAAACGGGTTTTAGAAATCAAGGTTTCTTTGGTGAAGATCCCAAGTAGGACCACAATAACATTGCAAGAAAAAGGAAGAAAGGGATCAGGATATTCACAATGAATGTAAACCATCAATTGCTCCTACAATCTACCCGTCTATGTGTAATGAGAAGATTGTAGTGATTTATTTGTGTAAAAATGAAATTGGCCACATAAGATTAGAGTGGATGAAGCAAGTGAAAACAAAGTTTTGAAGATTGTAACATGTTTTCGACTTTTGTTAGGTAGAAAAAACAATAAGATTAACA
Source organism: Ceratopteris richardii (assembly GCA_020310875.1). NCBI lineage: Eukaryota > Viridiplantae > Streptophyta > Polypodiopsida > Polypodiales > Pteridaceae > Ceratopteris > Ceratopteris richardii. The sequence continues at coordinate 159,286,741 of CM035412.1, forward strand.
TTCAAGAAAAGAGGAAATTTGAGCAATGATGTCTTAAATCTCATAAACACACAAATGGACTCATGAGCGAACCATCTATTCCAAGTATGAGATAATTTCTTTCATTTCTAGATGATCATTCAAGGATATTTTTCTAATTTATTGCGTCAAGGTCAAATAAAACTTGTTTTACCACTTCTCGAGGTTCAAATCTCGAGAAGGGGATATGGAAATACATTGAAAAAAATAGATCAGATTAAGGGTGAGAGTATTAATTAAATGATTTTTCTACGTTCCTTTAAAAAAATAACATCAAGAGGAGTTTATTAATAACTACATAACCGAAAGACAAATGGAGCAGCCTAATATAAAGAAACGTGCTGGGGAAATGATCAATAAAATAAATGTTCCTAATTCTTATTGCGCCAATTAAACAAAGAAAACATTCAAAAACAAAATGTTTCCAATCGTTCGAGTACAAGAAGTGACACCTTATGAAGTTTGATGATGCAAGAAACTCAAACTTTCAGTTCTCAACGTGTTTGATTTGGACATGTATATTTTTTTATTATTCTTATGAGAAAATAGGGTTTATATATGTTAACCCCAACGTCAAGGAGGTTAAGCCTTGAAGGGATCTTATATTTGATGAGTTTCTTGCCGTTGGTGTGGTAAGAAGGATGTGTTGTAGGCAGAAGATCTATATGAAATAGAAGGGAGGCTCAAAGAACAGCAAAAAAGCATGGAGATAAGCGGATTTCTAACACAAACAAACGTGATTATTAATCCAAATGGTTTGGAAAGATGAGGAAAACTTGAAAGCAAATGAAGATTTAATAAAAGGGAAGAAAACGTTGAATGATGGACACGAAAAAAGACAAACAAGTGGAGAAATTTTTATATAAAAGAAGTTCGGCATTAGCCTACTCTCCCGGACTTGAATTAAGAAAAGAGAGAAATGATGGACACGAAAAAAGACGAACAAGTAGAGAAATTAGAAACAGCAAGACTAAGAGCATTAAAAACAAGATGAAGAAGATTCCTAGGACCGAATTTCTAGGTAGGCGATTCTAACAGTATTAAATACTCTTTTCAAATGTCAATTCCGGATTCGTTCCTAGAAAATCACTAGGCCATGTGCAAAACCTAACGATTTTGAAGAAGCAATTAAGCGCAGCGAATGTAATTAAGCCATGGAAGAGAATTCGAATGTCTCATGGACAGTGACACATGTACATTGGTCCAAAAAATAAAAGATCTGATGATTTCACCGTACAAAGCAAGATTTCTTTCAGAAGCTTTTTCTCAAAACAAGGATATGAATGTTTAAGAGAAAATTATTATAGTGTCTAAGATCAATAGCATAATGGATTTGATGACAAATGTTGATGCTTAAAAATGAATATTCCATCAGTTGTATGTGAAGAGTTGATTTTCTAAATAGAGAGCTTGAAGCAAAAATCTTCATCAAGCAGCATAAAGGCTTTGAAGATCATAACGTTTCATGTTAAATTTCTTGTATTAATAAGGAACTTTATGAACTAAAGTGAGCCCCATTGCCCTCAAATTAACACCTTTTAGATCTCGTAGTAGAATGTCGGTATAATCAGACTTGTGGAGTGCTGATATATTTTCTTAGTGATGTGTTGAACCCAAATGGGTCACCTATTTTTGAACATTTACTTGGTAATACACTCTATGTTGTGTTCTTCTCGAAGCGTCTTCTTCTTTGTTATGTTTTTTATGTCTTTCTACAAAGCTCAAGCTCCAACAACCACTACTAGGGTAGGTGAACCCTTTCCCTATGTTGTTGTTGACACGCCTCTAATCATAGCGTCATGCTTTCACAAAAATTGGTGAGCATAATCATGCTGATTAGGGGTTCAGAACAATATTTGGTCTATGGCATCATAATTGATATTTGATCTTTTTTCACTTTTAAAATGTGCTATTGCAAGGATTATGCAGATAATTACATCCCTTTGTGTCAAGCATGTACGTAGGCCTAGTTTAACTATTACATATAGCTCAAAGTCTACTACACGCCTACGAAAGCTCCATAAGGTATTTCTATTGAATGTTTTGTGATACAATCATTTTCCACATACGGGTATTTAGCCACTTCCAATGGCTGAAAGCTACGACATACTAGTAGAGAAAGGTTTGTTGAATATTAAGCATAGTGTTGAACGCTACCCCACTACACTCACAAATATACTGATTAAAGATAATGCTGATGGTGATGAGTTGTGCCCTTTGACTAGACTATACAAGATTTCAGCATTCTACTTTTCATTATTAGATCACCCACATACGGAAATAATACACTAAAATGCAACTCATATGAGAAATCCCACAACCAAGAACCTGTAAGTTAGATCACCCAACTAGACAAACACAAGCAATCCTACAATACTCGATTATAGATATGGGACAAAATATTTTAGTTACAATAACTCCCTTGAGGGAGATGAACTCGATAAAACCTGATAAGATCTCATATTATGACAAGACTAGATGTTGAAGAACTAGACTAATCAACAATAGAACAAGGAACATGGCAAGCACTAGAACTGGAACTTCGAAAGTACATACTTGGTGACTTCGAAAGTACATACTTGGTGATCATGAGTCCTTGAGCTCCGAAGAATCACATTGGTAGGATTGAGAATGTATGTGGCCAAGCCATCCTTATATAGGTGTTCAATGGCGATGACAAGGATGATTACAAATCGATCATTAATTGATGGGATGTTAGCAATCTAAAACATGACCTCTGGATAATAGAATAAAGCAAGTAGAATATTGAACTTAGGGTTTTGCCACACTCAAAATATGGGAGGGTTACTTTCTCAAAGTTTTGAACCAATCATGAGATATAGAAAATCACATTGAATCTAAGGTTTAGGACGGTTATCTTGTCCATGAAAAATTGTAATATTTGGCTTCTAAGAATCTAATATGGTCTCCTAAATTTGGATTAAAGTGCTAGTCTTCATTCTAATTATTTTGAGAAAAATTGTGGTACGCTGAACAATCTTTGTGTGCCTAGAGATAGTAGTGAATAGTTGTCTTGAGTGCGTTGGTTCTTTGAGTAGAAGCATGTATTATAAAAGGGATTGCTTTCACTTGATTTTGAGTGAACACACATATTTGTGAGTTTACCTATGAGACCATTCATGCTTCAACCTAGGTAGGGAAGTCAAACATTCTCCCAACAAATAAGTTTATGCATTTGAATGAAATTATTGCACAAATCAGAGTATGGAAGGGCAATTATGTCACAAGAGGGTAAATATTTTTGGTTTTGTATTTATTTCTTGAAGTTGAATCTAAATCATGAGTCCCAAAATTATCAAGTCGAATTCGATTTCTTAGATACCCTGCGTGCATCCCTAGGATGTGCAACTATGGAACAATGTGAATCCAACCAAAAAAAAAAAGAGTGGAGGTAGGTTTGACTTAAATTTAACTTGAATTTTAAGTGAATATTAAAGAGAGCTAGAGTTGACTGTCATGATGAGAACATGAGCATGGGATTTTAAAAGCTTTGAGTGTTTGAATTTGGTTGAGACTTGGACTTTGATGAAGAGTTGATTCATATCGATGCCTTGCGAACACTCCTACAAGTATTGACTATATCCCAAAATTCACGTGCATATAGTAATCAATTTATGCAAGCCCTTCATGCACTTTAGAATTACCATAACTTCTCCACTGACCAAGTTACAAACATGTTTTGGCAACCCTATAATAAAAAATGGACTTTTATGGCATGCGTGCATCTATGAAGCTTCGTGATTTTGCAAGAATTGTCTTATCAAGAGTCAATCCTAGAATTTCTGATCTTCGAGAGAAATTGCATGCATGGTATGAATTTAAACATATGGTACGGGAAGACTATTACTTGGAGGATTTGGCTAAACCCACACAACATTCGTTTCGAGAGTCGGAGGACAGTCTAAATAAGGATCTTAAGTTGAGTAAAATACTTTAAGATTTCTAAGAGAAATTTTAAGATTTTGATATGAGGGATCAGTAATCGATTGCAAATGATGAATTCAAGCTCTATAATAAGAGATTAGATTGTTATTTGGCCTTAGAGCTAGGAAACTTATTCAAGGATATGACCCAGCAAATGGGATTGCCTATAGAGTACAGAGGAGTTCATAGGGCCATATACATGCTTCTAATACGAAGGAGATGGAGGTCAAATATAATGAAAGATAGATTTGTGGCACCCTCAAACATTTCCAATATCTACTCCAAGGCCAGTTATTTATATGGATGCAATTGTGGGGGGCATAAACGACCATGGACTCAGCCTTGTATCCCTAGATCAATCAAACACATCAAGAGAGATACTAGTGGCTAGAAGAGTGGAAGATAAGAGGATTAGAGAGGATGCATGTGATGAAACCATTTCCATTTAAAAGGATGAGGAGTGACAACAATATGGGAATACTAATGAAAATGAATTTTTACAAAGTGAGTTTGATCATGAATTTCTGTTCTGTAAAAACTAATTTCAAATAAAAAAAGAAATGAGAGAAATGCGATGAGCTAAGTATGGAGAAGGAGGGAATTTGGGCTTCAAGTGATTTAATTGTTACCTATCCTTGAGTGCAATCCAAAACCAGATTTACCTAAGTTTTGAAAAGGTTAGTGAACAAAATGTGAGGGTTTCCATAAAGAAGAAGATGAGGCATTCATCTCTATCGTTTCTAGCATTGAGGGGGTGAGAGAGGTGATAATGATTTTGAGGAGAAACAAAAGCGTAACGATTTATCTCCCAAGAATGATCTTGCTAAAAAGAATAATTTGTTGATGGGTAATGAAGTGTTTGTTGATGATGTGTGCAACTCATATGAGAAGTTGGTGGGTGATAAAGTGTTGCGGGTGATGAAGTGTTGATGTTGATGAAGTTGTTGATGGATGATGAAGTGTGGATGTTGATGAAGTGTTTCCAACTCATATGAGAAGTCCCACAACTAGGAGCCTATAGGCATAGACTTCTCATATGAGTTGTGGGTCTCTTGTAGGATCGTAGGTATGAAACAAAATATTTTAATTACAAGAACCTTCATCAGAGAGATAAACTAGATAAAAGAAATAACTTGACAAGATCTCGTATCATGAGATTACAAGAGGGCAAGACTTTATGTCGAAAAACTAGATTGATTAGGAATAGAAGAAGGAACATAACAAGCACTCTAACTAGAACTTCGAAAGTACATACTTGATGATCGTCAGTCCTTGAGACTCACATTGGCAAGACCGAGAATGTAGCTCACCAAGTATGATTACAAATTCATGGATTGCGATCAATACAAACACGATCTCTCGATAATAGAATGAAGCAAGTAGAGTGTCAATTTTATGGTTTTGGACCATTTCAAATATGGATGCATTAGTTTCTCAGAATTTTTAACCAATCATGAGATATAGAAGGTCACCTTGAATCTAAGGTTGAGAATGGTTTTCTATAACGTGAGAAATTCTAATTTTTGGCTTCATAAAAATATAATATGTTCTCATATAGTCGCCTTAAAGTTCTAGTCCTGATTCTTCTTCCTTTTAGAGAAATCGTATCTAGAGTGAACAATCTTTGCGTGTCTAGTGATGGTAGTGAATAGCTCGTCTTGGGGGCATTGGTTCTTTGAGTAGAAGCATGTATTTTAAAAGGGATTTCTTTCATTAGTAAGATGTTGAAATCGAACTCAAGAGATCTAAAGCTTTTGGTTTCATTCCATTGGAACTAAAAGATATGTTATTTGACTGAACACACATATTTGTGCGTTTACCTATGAGAACATTCATGCTTCAGCCTAGATAGGGAAGTGAAACATTCTCCCATGAAATAATTCTATTCATTCGAATGAAATTATTGCATAATATCAAATTATGGAAGTGCAAGTATATCGCAAGAGGTTAAATCGTTTTGTTTTTGTATTTATTTGTTGAGCTTGAATCTAAATCATGAGTCTTACCATTAACATGTGGAATTCAATTCCTTCGGCACCCTATGTGGATCCTAAGATATGAAACTACCAAGCAATTTGAATCCAACCAGAAAAGAGTGGCGGTAGCTTTGAATTAACTTTGAGTTGAGTTTAAGCTAATTTTAAAGTGACCTTGAGTTGAATATGATGAAGAGAACAAAAGCATGGAATTTTTAAAGCTTTGAGTGTTCAACCTTGATTGAGAGTTTGAGGTTGATGAAGAATTTATTGAAATCAATGCCTTAGGCTTACGCCCATAAACCTTGAGGACACTCCTACAAGTATTGACTATATCGCACAAGGCACGTGCATATGGTAATCAATTGATGGAAGCCCTTCAAGCACTTTACAATGAGCATAACTTGTCCACTGCCCAAGCTTGAAATATGTTTTTTCAATTCTATCACCAAAAATGGACTTTTATGGCATGTGTGCATGTTTCAAGCTTAGTGACTTTGCAAGAATTGTCTTACTGAGAATCAATCTTGCAATTTGTGATGTTCAAGGAAAAGTCCAGATATGGTATGAATTCAGAAATATGGTATGGGAAGTCTATTACTTGAAGGATATGGGTATATGCACACAACATTCATTTAGAGAGTGGGGGTCTTCAGATGGGTGAAACACTTTACGATTTTTAAGAGTGATTTGACTTTTTGGATATGAGGGATGAAGACGCTTTTTGCAAATGATAAAATAGATCTCTTTAATAAGGGATTGGACTATTAGCTGGCTTTAGAGCTAGGAATCTTATTGGAGGATTTGACCCAGTAAATGGAGTGACTAGAGATTGGGGAAGAGTACGTAAGGCCATATTCATGCTTCTAATACGAACGAGATAGAGGTCGAATTTAGTGCAAAATATAGTTGCGCCACACTCAAACATTCCCCAATATCTACTCCAAGACCACTAATTTATATGGATGTGATTGTGAAGGGCATAAAAGACTATGGACTCAGTCTTGTGTCTCTAGATAAATCAAGCACATTGAGGGAGATACTAGTGCCTAGAAGAGGGAAGATAAAAGTATTAGAGCGGACGCATGTGATGAAAACATTTTCATTTCTAAGGATAAGGAGTGACAACAATGTTTACATAGTGAGTTTGATGATGCGTTTTTAGTCTATAAAAATTTAGTTCCAATAAAAAAGAAATGAGAGAAATGTGATGAGCTAAGTGAGGAGAAATAGATCATTTTGGATGAAGATTCAAGTGATTTTATTTATGACATAGCCTTGAATGCAACATTTAGAAATGTGAAAGTGTCATTGGTGTGTATGAAGATAATGAGTTAGAACGTTCTTAAGAAAATGAAATTATTTATATATATTCGCATGATCAGTTCATCACAAGTACATTTGAAATGAATGCTTTAGATATGCAATATGAAATGCATGAATCATTTGCAAAAGTGATTTTTGAATATTATGGTACTAATTTTGGTTACGATTTCATTGATTAAAGTGTGTATTAAGAGTTTGATTTGTCGAGAATTTTAGAAAGGTGACTACCTTTGATTTTCTTTTTTGTGTTCTTTTCTTCATCAATTTTCACATTATTCAATGGATTGGAGAGACCTGTAATAAATATATAAATAATATGAATAACTCGGTAATTTGATTCATGAGTAGGAGTGGGTAAAGCTTCTTTGATCTAAAATCACCATAATTTAGATAAATTGCATCTAAAACTATACGCAATCAAGTTGTAAGTGGGGGTGACTTGTGGATCCCATAGGAGCACAAATAATTTCTTATCAAATAAATTGTAAATTAATTAATAAATTTAACATTTGAATAGAAACCTTGTCATCAAATGCTAATTATCATTCGAGTTTGGAACATGTTGTTTGGAAATGCACTTAGTGTATGTACAATTTAGAGCCCATTATTGGATCATACATAGATAGGTTTGCTACTAACGCCCATGCAAATAATGTTTATAACCATACCTTGTTTTCCTAAGGTCTTGCAGACAACAATTATATGACTCATATTAGTGTATCTCCAGAACACACATATTTCGAGGGGGTGAGAATTGTAGAGATGTCATCTCAATGAAATCCACTCCAATTGTTCATATCTTACAACAAGATCTATGATGGACACAAAAAAAGAACCTACCTAAACCTTATATTTTATATGAATCTCTATATACCATGATTGATTCTGAATATTGAGAAAGTAATGCTTCCGTTATATTAGAAACACGGAAAAACCTTAAGAAGAATTATCTACTTTGTTCATTTTGTCATCCAAAGAATTTGTTTTGGATTCTTGACATGATTAGTGACATCCTCAATTCATAAAAATGCTTGAACACATATATAGAAATGGGTTGGACACATAGATCTTCACTCTTTCCAATGCAAGTCTTGGGAGCTCAAGGAGTTGTGATCACTAAGTAAGTACTTTGCAACTTTGAGTTTGAGTTTTAGTATTCTTCATTGTTCTAGTATTCTCTAGTTTAGTATCATGGACATTCTTTCATGTCCTCTAATCTCATAGTATTAGATCCATTCCACTTCTCCCTTTTACCAAGTCCATGTTCCTCAAGGGAGCTCTTATAGACCAAATATATTGTTTCATACCCTGGATCTCTTGTATAATGTCTAGTATGGTTATCCACACTTATTAGTCTAGGGTTTTGGGACTTCTTATATTATCACTTGCCTATCCTTGTATTGCTTTCCCTATGTGGGTGATCTTATAATCAAAAGTATAGTTCTAAAGTCATCTCTGGTCAAGTGAAAGGGTAGAATGCTCCCCTAAAATTTTGGAAAGAATACCTTCATCAAGACTAGGGGCTATGGAGATTATTAATGAGGAGAGTTTTTCTACACATAAAATCATTCAACAACAAGTCTATGGGATACAAAAAAAAAGATAGGATTCATCACCAAGGTACTCAAGATGTTATCATAGAACTTCAAAGGCAAATCAAGGAGTTGTATATCATGGTAAATCAATCTTCTTCAAGTACCCCCATGGAAATGAATATGAGGAAAATCGAAAAAGTGAGCATGCCTCCAAAATTTCATGGGAAAATATCAAATTTTAGAGGGTTTCTTCAACGTGCTAAGATCTATTATGTGGTAGTGATATTTCATGGTTTTCACCTATTACGAATAAGGACATAGTTATTTTGAATCATTTCAAGGCCTTTGTCCGAGAGTTCACATCTTGTGTTGTACCAATTATTCACATGTTGCTGAGAAAAAGTAAGGGAGCTACATCAACAACTAGAACTTCTGTTATATGTGCATCAAACTTCATATAAATCACTTGTGATCTCATATGGCATGAAGATTATTATATTAGCATATATTGATGGCACTTATGTGTTGATGTCTAGGACCTCAAGTTAACCATGCCCAAAGTAAATACTTTGATTCAATCCATGAATCATAATAGTTTATGCAAGAAGACAAACAATTCAAGATTGAGAATACAAGTATACCTCAACCCCTCAATAATATATGTTTTACGAATCTCAGCATGAGTTCACGCAGGGGATAACATAAAAATCAAGAAGCTTACACCAAGGGAAAGAAAGACTCGTAAAGATAATGGATTATGTTTTTAGTGTGGGGATCATGATCATATGGCATTCAAATTTCCTAAGAAGAAGAAATGCATTGGAATTAGGACTTAGAAAATTACCATCCCAAATCAAAATAATCATCAATAGAGTCAAAATCGGAATACATCATACCATTTGTTTTAATACAGGCTTCAACCTTAGCCACATGGTTGTCACTTGGAGTATCATAAATCAAGCATTCATGCATTAGAAATCAGGAGAAAAATTGGAATTTTAATCCTCCCCTCAATAGGAAAACTTTGAATGAGACTTAGAAAAGTTATTTCTTAGAAACATTATTTCTAACTTATAGGGAATATTTTTATAGCTTTATCTACAAACACTCAGTTTTGAATTTTGAGTTATCCCAGGTATGTTTGTGCTCCTATATAGTTTGGAGGAAAGTTAGTGGGCCCATGAGCTAAGCTAGCGCCCTCATTATTTGCTTTGGTTAATTTGAATATGGTTTTGTGTACTCATAGCGAACACAGAGAATTATGTATGAGCCCTCTTGATTGCTCTAGGGGTTGAGCATTGTTCATTAATCATATCTCACTCAAGTATTGTAATCCATGGATTGTTTGAAATCCAATTAGGTTCTCTAAATTTGTTTAACTTTGCGAATCAATTCTTTGCATATGTAGAGAGAACCACCTTGAGGAACGAATAGGTGTCTATTTGAGTAGACCTAGTGAAGAGCAAATTTGTTCTATATTGAAGGTATTGATTAAATTATTAATAGTAACCAATTTAAGTGAAATAAAATACATTGGAAAGGCCTCACATTCTATTTTATGTGTGAAAGAGGTATTGCGTTTGATTTGCATATTCATTGAGACTTGATCATTACATTACGCAAAGGTTCTCAAAATTTGCTTCTAAGGACATTTTAGTTTCAAGGCTCCATAGGGAAGCTGCTACTTCTCTAAAGAATGGTATGAAACTTATATTCACATTCCATGCATTCGAAAAGGAATTTGAGAGGACTCTGAATAAGTAAGAAGGAAGAAGTGTACTTTGATCAAGGTCAAAGGCACACATCAGGCAAGGGGAGCCTACTTGTGAAGATGAAAGATATATGCATCATCTCTTGGATACATCTTGAAGATAAGAGGAAACTATTTACTTATATCAAAGGGATCTAGGAGAGAGCATTAGAACTTATCATTCCATAGTATAACACTCACATCAAGAAGTCAAACAACAATAATTATTAGCCTTGGAAGCTTAGGATCTCGAGTTGTATGATGGGAAAAGCGTTCTGGGGTCTCATTAGTAGCATACATGCAAGACATAGATTAGGAGAGGCTCCAAATCTTGATAAATTAAGCAATTTCAAAGAGTGGAATGAAAGGGATAAGAGAATTATCTTCATACTCTCAAAATGCATTAGCAATGCGATGATTTGGCATATACAAGACTTAGATACTTCGATGAAAGTATAGGGAACATAGAGAGAATCTACTCCCCTACGACTAAAGCCAAGAAGATTCAGTTGAAGATAGAACTTAAGTGGATACAAACCCCTATTAGGAACATAAATGATTACATATTGAAGAGCAAAAAAGTCAGTGATGCATTAAGCTCCATAGGTTGTAACATAGACGATGATCACCTGCGTTTGCAACATCTCTATATATCATAGATAATCTTCCATATTTTCATTAGTTGATGGCCTTGATGTTCATTGAGGAAATGGGTATTGGATGTTCAAAATCCAAGGGCTATGAAGCCCAAGCCTATTATGTAGGTAAAGGTAGAGTCACGGAAGCAATCAAGGCATAGGAAGAGTAAGACAAGGTAGAGGATCCAATGGTGATTATTATCAAGCATAAGGGATAAAATAATCTTCATCTAGAGGAAGAGACCAGTTTGGAGCAATAGGAGGAATTTCAAATAAGAATAGATACAATCATAATTTACAATGATGATTCATTTGAGGCAACTATGGCTACTTTGCAAGGCACTACTATGAAAGGGAGAGGAAAAATTCAACCTATAAAGGGTAAGATAATTATACATCTACTTCAAATGAAAATCAAAGTATGCAAGCAAGGATGCACATGAGTGACTACAAGAGACAAGGATAAAATACTTGTTACATTGATAGTGGGTATAGAAACCACATGACTTGCAACAAGGAGTTCTCCATCAAACATGTAGGTGCCATCAATGAAAGGACATGTAGAAACACGTGATGATACTCCTGATGCTATTACAAACATATGTGATGCTATGCTAGAAGGTTCACATAAAGCCAATGAGATACATGCTTCATGTTCCCACAGTATGAAAGAACTTAGTTTTTGAGGGGCAAATGGTTGAGAGAGGTTTGTAGATGAAGTTCAATTAAAAAGGATGCTTTGTGGGAAATCCTAAAGAAGGGTATAGATTGATAGATAAAGGTAGAAATCAATCAATATCGTTCACCTTGGATGGGAATCCTAACTTCAGTCATACAACTTACTTCACATCTGAAAACAAGAAGGTGGAAAATTAGATCTGTGGCACAAAAGGTATGGGCACATAAGCACTCAAAGGTTTAAGGAAATAAAAAAGCAGATGTTAGTGTAAGGGTTACCTAATCTCTAAAAATATAATCTCAAGAACTTATGTGTGTCTTCTTAATTGGGAACAAAGACAAGATTACCATTCAAGAAGAATAATTATATAGGTAGAATAGGCATATTATAGAATGTGCTAGTGCAATGATAGAGGACATGAGTATGCCTAATTGTTATTGGACTGATGCCATAACCACAACTTTTTACATCATGAACATAGGTCCCACATCAAGTATACATGCTATTACACCATATGAAGCTTGGAAATATAGAAAACCAAATGTTTCACACTTGAGAGTCTTTAGTTGTACTTGCTATGTGTTGATTCCATATAAATTAAGGACCAAACTTGATGATGAATAAAAAAGGTGTATCCTTATAGGATATGGAACTGAGAAAAATGGTTATTGTTTTATAACCCTACAGGAAAGGAATTAAAAGTATCAAAAGATGTCAAATGTGATGATTGTTCACTATGTATGCCTAGAATGTATCTACACATGATAATGAAGTTTAGGAGAAGACAACAAGGAATGAACTAGAGAGCATGATTTTTAGTGGACCCAAAGGGTGGAGTTCTTAGCTATCATGGGATAGAAGCATTCCTACATCAAGTTAATTAAGTGATGTACAAAGCAAACGCAAAAAAAAAAAGATTACAAAAATAAAAGAAGATGAAGATCTATGGATTGAGCTCAACTCAAACCATCATGAGAAGAATGCATAAAATGCACATAAGTATAAGAAATAATCCAAATATACTTTTGGAATGACTCAAAACTAAAGATTGGTACCTCCTTTTTTTCAGGAATGTGTATAGATAGACCCAAAGATCAAACAATTGAAGTTTTGCCCAATCTATGGAGCTAAATGCTTTGAGAAATTAATCACATAAACTAGAAAATAATAGATTTCTAGTGACTACTAATGCATTCATTTAAGAGCTCTATAGAGAGAGAACCATCCTCTACAAGTTTACTATTGTTGAAGAAGATGATGTAGAAGAATGAAGGAGCAAGACAATGATGGCCACAAGTGTATGTATATTGCTACCATTGTAATTCACAAGTTATTTTAAGTCTTTATATAGACTCCACAAGTTCTCCAAGACTTCCACAAGTGGATTTCTAATTCAAATGAAGGTGGTTAAAGCTTGATGGAGGAAATCAATTCATTTTCCTACAATCTAGGAAAAGTGAAGATCTAGTTTCATCTACTTTTAGGTGTTTCATTGATCCATTGATTGCACCTCAACCACATAAAATTCGTGAAAATTAAATCTCTTTTTTTTGCTTCTACATGTATAAAGCTCTAGCCTTTTGCAATGGTAAATGATCCATAAGAAACCTTTTTACAAAAATATAATAAATGATTGTAAGTAAAAGAAATCTCCAATGCGTATTATTTTGATGTAACTCAAATCATAGCTTTTTGATGTAGATCAAATCCACCTCAAGAAGTGTAATCTTCATGTTCCAATAGCTTCCCCTCAAACTAAATTATGCTTGAGTCTTGCCTCTCAAATAGGTTGAATACCTACAATTGATTTAACTCTAAAGCTTTATTCCATCAAGTGCCTTCATCATCATATCCGCTACTTGCGTTTGAGTTGGAACAAAAGAATTTTCAATCTCCTTTTCCATGATCTTCTCCCCAATGAAATGGTAATGAACCTCTATGTAAGCAAGATCTTGCTCACATGCACACAAAAATTAGGATGGTGAAAACACACAGGAAATTAGACATGCTAGGAGACGAGATAGAGTGCAGTATTGGGTGCAATCTCCCCCCATGCACTATGTTTTGAACGTCCACAAAGTGCATGTATTTATAAAAAATTTTTATTATGTCAAAATAGTGGTTATATGAGAGTGGCTTCAAAAGTCACATGTGAAAGTAAAAGTTTGTAACTTTTGGAGAAAGAAGTTGCTTTTAATATCAAGAATTGCGGTCTACAATGATCCTTATTCTAACCACTACTTTACTTATTGTTTCTAAAACTAGTACCCTCTACACTAGTTTATTTACAGACTATATAAATTATAAATTGGATTATTGATGTCCCCCCTCATATGCCTTTCGAGCACTCACGAACCTTCAACTGCTATATCAAAAACACCAAAACACATTAATACATTAATAAATTAACACTACAATAATTTCTCATTCAGCACATTCCATAATTCATAACATCCCCCTCAATTGAAAATGCAACTAACCTTACTTGATAAAATGAAAATAAAAATGGATGGTGAGTCATATGTTCCATCACTGAATGAAAATAAGCATGTTCCATGTAAAAACGTATGCATGGAAATGCTCATGGAAGAGTTACATTAATGTAATCATGTATGATATGCAAAACTTTAGTGGTCATAATGGGGTGCTAATTGTGTTTTTTATATCCATTGACATTCTTAAATACAGTGATCTTTGTATTGAACTAAATGTCAATGATATTGAGTACTTGTGTGTGTAGTAGTCACATCATGATCAATTATTCTATCAGGAGCAAAGATTTCAGATTGTTCTTCAATTAAAAGAGGGTCATCAAGAAGTGGAGTGAGTGGTTAAGTGCCTTAAAATGGTTCAAGTAAACTAATATGAAAAGAGTTATGTATATTTCAATCTATGATGAGTACATCATCAAATTAGAAGAATTATAGGCATGGAAGTCCAAAGACAAAGTCAAGATGAAGAAATCAGAAGATATACCTAAATCTTCCAACGAAGCAATTAGAAGGTCACATAGGGAGAGCAAGAAGCCAATTAGATATGGGTATCACACTTCCTTAGTTACTAAGCATTCTGTTTATCTTGCAAAAGACTTTCCATTTGAAGAGCCATCATGAAATGAAGAGGAAAAGATCAAGGTATAATGGAAGGAAGCTATGGATGAGGAAATTGAAGCACTCAAGGACAATGATACATGGGGACTAGTGTAAAAGAAGGAGTCTATGAAGGTTATTGGTTCTAGATGGATCTACAAGATCAAGAGGAATTCTAATGAATCAATAAGTAGGTACAAAGCTAGAATTGTGGTTTAGGGTTTTGCACAAACCCAAGGAGTTGATTATGAGGAAACCTTCTCACCTATGGCAAAAATGCCAACCATCAAGATATTGGTAAGTGTGGTTGCATCAAAGAATTGGAACATGTACCAATTTGATGTAAACAATGCATTTCTAAGTGGCTAGATTTTAGAGGAGGTGTATATGTCTCAATCCCCTAGCTATGAGGATCAAACCAAGGTAACATATGTTTGTAAATTGAACAAAGATCTTTATGGATTGAAGCAAAAATCTAGGGCATGGAATCATAGGTTGACTACATATCTTTAAGATCAAGGGTTCATCATGAGTAAAGCACATACTTCTCTATGTCTTAAGAGGAGTAATTGAGAGATTATATACCTATGTGTATATGGTGATGATATCACACTCACAAGTAATGATGTCAATGGCATCAAGAATATTAAGAATCAAATCATGTATGAGTTCAAAATCAATGATCTAGGATCACTAAAGTATTTTGTTCGACTTGAGTTATTCTATTATAACTCTAGAATTTCTATTACTCAAAGAACATATATATAGGAAATGTTAAACAAGTTTCATTTGCAGGATGCCAAGGTAGCAAGCACTCCAATGGAGGTAAACCAAAATTTAAGTGCTCATGAAGGTGATGTGCTTCAGAATATTGCAGGTTACCAAATCATAGTGGGAAACTTGAACTATGCTACATTGACAAGGATTGATATTGCTTATGGAGTAAGAGTTTTTAAGTTGATTTATGCACAAACTTAGGGTACCTCACTTGGAAGGTACCAAGAGGATTTTGAAGTACCTTAAGGGCACTCAAGATCAAGGATTATAATTTCCTTATACCTTAGACTTGGACATCAAGATATATTCTGATGCAGATTGGGCAAGTTTCAAAGATGAGAGAAGGAGTACCTTAGGTTACCTATATTTTCTAGGTGACAAACCTATAGCATGGTCTTCAAAGGAACAACCTATTGATGCCTTATCTTCAATAGAGGCAGAGTATAGAGGATTGACCAATGCTACTCAAGAGGCCATATGGATCATATTGTTATATACAGATTTAGGTTTGCATACTATATCTCCAATGATTTTTGGAGATAATACAAGCTCACTACAACTTGCAACAAAACCCATTTATCATGCTAGGACCAAGAATACAGAGGTTCACTATGATTATGTGAGAGAAAAGCTATTGAGCATGAAAATTCAATTAGCATATGTATCAACAAATATGCAGTGTGTAGACTTATTGACTAAAGCATTATATGGTACAAAACTTTTCAGGTTTAAGCCTATGATTGGATTGCAAGACATTCAAGAAGATTGAATAAGAAGACCAATCCAAGATGCTTGGCTTGAGGGGGAGTTGTTAGTGCAAGTACCATTCTAAACACTTAGCATGTCATGAGAAGATCTTATGAAGAATAAGTGAAGTTCCATGGGAACCATTGATATCAAGCCTTTACCTTTTACCATTTGTAAAAGTCTATTTGACTTGAAGGAATTTTTGTAGCTACCACTAAACTCGTGGAGTTTGTTAGATGGGGAAGCCACGACTTTATTTGGAGAGAATATCTCCTGGATTAGAGGATCACGTTTTAGTAAGAGCCAATGGTAAATTCAAATTCAAAATTCAAATGAACCAGCTATAAAAGATGGGTGTTAAAACTCATAGTATGATCAGTCCCATTTTGAGTTCTTTTTTATTAAATTTTAAGAGAGTGAGGCTCACTTCATAGCCTACATTACTTATTATCCTTGGGCATTGATTATCATGCCAATGATCATGTACAATATTGTCTTATAATACAATAGATCAATACTTTCATCTATGGTCTCTCCGTCATAGTTACTCAAGAAAATCATTTTGTATTGCTCATATATCAGTCATTCCTTCTCCATTTTAAATGTTCTATAGCTTGTTGGAATCATTTCTAAGTCTCCTACATGCTCACAAATTCTTAAGATAATTCATTTAGTCTAGTTGGAGAAAAGATCCTTGAGGTGATCACTGGTCAAACTTTGTAGAGGTCCTAAGAAATCAGGGGTAATGATTTGATTGCTAAATTGATTGCTTTGTGTATAATGCATAATTTTAAGTGAATACACTTGCAATCATTAGCTCATTAAACTAAATTGATATCTCCAAAAGGAATTTTCTAGTTCCTGTTGTACTGGAAGCACTGAGCTTAATAAGAAGCAAGTGTGTGAACAGAAATAGAAGGGTTTCATTGATTCTTGAACTTGGAAGTAGTCTGTTTTGAATCAATTAGTTCTCACATCATTTCCAAAGTACAAAGTCACTTGTTTAGTGTCATTGGAAATCTAAGACGGACTACAACTCAAATCTGAAGCTAAAAGGGCTGGTACTAAGCAAAGATTAGTACTACCTACTCATTTCTTGGAGTGTCCATCCATCTTTCTCAATAAGATGGGGAGTGGCATTAATAATCCAAATGGTTTACCATGATGACCTTTTACACGTTGACATACAATGGATTGATAAAGATAATGTGCAATATGCTTTTCCATGTGTGGTCAGAAGAAGAAATATTTCCAAGTAGAAATGTTGCTTTGTATGCCTGTATGACCCATGTAAGATGGTTCATGCATTCCTTTGATGATAGAATATTTAAAAGCTTGGGTTATACTTAATATATATTGAAAATATAGTAAACCACGATGAGATGTATAATGTTTATCAAATAAAGATGCACCATGTTTGAAGTCATTCCATGCACATGAAAAATACAAAGCAGATGCATAAGTGGAAATCATTTCTTGAAAACAAGGAATTTGGATGGCATAAACATTATGCAAAATGAAAAAATGTGAAGGAAAATGGCAATGAGCATCAGGTAGAAGATTAGCTTTACCAAGTTGATATTGGATCATGGGTTAGAAATTTTGAATGAATAAAGCCCATTTAACATATGGATCAGAGATTAAGGGCTGATTTAATAAATTCTTAATAGCTTGTTGATCAGTTTTGATTAAGACTTCAAAGCCCATAAGATAATGTTTCGAAATTCGCAAAGCATGCACAACTTTCAAAAGGTCTTTATCATATGTACTATAATTATTTTATAAGGGTTTAAGTTTCCCATTCTCAAATGCAATAGGATGATCATTTTGCATTAAAACATCACCTATTCCGAAACCATTAGAATCAGTAACAACATGAAATAGTTGTGAAAAATTGCGTAACTGCAAAAGAGGTGCACGTGAAAGTGCATGCTTGAGGTTTTCAAAGGATTCTTGTTGGCTACATCCCCATCCAAATTTTATTTTCTTTTTCAATAACAAGGTAAGAGGCAATTCTAGATGAGGAAAAGTTTGAATAAACTTCCTATAGAAAATAGCCAACCCAAGAAAAGAACGAACATCATTGATTGATTCTGGTATAGGCCAGTCTACTACCAGTTTAATCTTTTTGGGATCCACATGCATGCCTTCACTTGAAATAATATGCCTTCACTTAGCTTACATTGAGAGAAGTTTCAAGATTAGCATAACGTATGTTCTCTTGTAGCAAATGAAAAACTATTTTAAGATACTTCTCATGCTCGCTATCATTCTTACTCTAAACAATTATATCGTCGAAGAATACAAGAACAAAATCTTGGTAATCAAGGAAAATGTTGTTGATCATTCGTGCAAATGTAGTAGGGGCATTATTAAGTCCAAAGGCATTACCATAAATTCATAATGGCCAGTTTGAGTTCTAAATGCATTCTTAAAAATATTGCTTTCTCTCATCCATATCTGATGGTAACCTGACTTAAGATCAATTCTATTAAAGATACAAGCTCCTCATAACTTATCTAAGATATCATTTATTGGAGGAATAGGGTATATATTCTTTATTGTGATCTTGTTAAGGGGCTCTATAATCAATGCAAATTCAATAAGTTTTATTCTTCTTCTCTACTAAGAGAACTAGTGCTCCAAATGGGGAGGAACCACACCTTAGAAGTTCTTTATGGAGTAAGACTTTCACTTGGTTTTCTATCTCCTTTTGATGTAGTGGTCCATGCCTATAAGGTGCTTTATGAGGAGGAGAACTACCAGGAATTAAGTCTATAATATGGTCAAAGGATCCTCACGATGGTTGTAGTTTAGAGGGATAATCAGACATAAGAAAATCCTTATAAGTATTCATGAAAGGTTAATATGCATCGAGAAGTGTATGAGTATAATCATTTATGACATTGGCAATGAATTAGATCCTTTTGTAAATGCATCTTTTACTTGAGTATTATTGGGAAAGATGGATGGATGCACCAGGAGACTGAGTAGGTACTGCTAAGCCTGCTTTGTACCAGCCCTCTTTTGCTTCAGAGTTGATACCTAGACCTCCTTAGCTTTCCAATGAGACCATAAAATGTCCTATGTACTTTAGAAATGATGTGTGTAATGATTGAATCAAAACAGATAACTTTGGAAGTCACAAACTCAAGAAAACCTTCTATTTATGTCTTGACACCTGCTCGGTATTTTGCTTAGTATGACCAGCACAGTAGGAATTTGAAAACTTCCCTTTAGGGGTATCTAATTAGCTTAGTAAGCTACCTATTCCAAGTGGAACGATGTAAAATAATAAAGTATGCTAAGAGAAATCAATCTAGCAAGTTAAGCTATACCCCCGACTTTTTAGGACTGTAGCAAAAAATGACCAGAGATCACTTCGACCCATATTTCTCCAAAATCGCTGAATAGAAGGTCTTCAACCTTTGCCAGTATGTAGATTACGTAAGCTGAATCCAACAAGCTTTGAATCACTTAATGTGGTGAAGAATTGACCGAGATATGCCCTTGACAAGTTGATAAACTTTTGAGTAGACTAACAGAGAACTTAGAGATGGACAATGTGAATGTATGTATTAATGAACATTTGTATACAACTCCATTGGCATGAATAGCATTACCAAATGGTGTAGAGAGGTGTGGGCTAGAGTGTAGACCTCACACACACTCAAAATTTAGTAATGCTAGGCTCGGGAGTGCTCACTCTTACCCGCAACTTTTCATGTCCATTTTTATAAGAGATGGGTAAAAGTTTGAATTCAAATTCAAAATTTTGGCTCCCTATGATCAAGCTCCTAAATGCTTGGAGATATTATTTCAATCAAACAACTAATTTTCCACGAATCCTTTTGGTAGGTGATTACAAGAGATTCCAAGTCAATTTGACTTTTACAATGAGGTAAAGTGGTAGTTAACCACTAGCATATGTTCCTATGCTTCTTCATGTATCTATAAACTTCAATGCATCCTTTGAGCCAAATGTGTAAGCTTGTAATTTACACCAACAACTCCTCCTCAAGCCAAACATTTTGGCTTAATTCTTCATCTTCAATCTTCAAGTATACCTTGCAATCCAATCATGGATTTGAACCTGCAAAGTTTGGTTCCATCCAAAGCTTTAGTCAACAAATCTGCACATTGCATGTTGGTTGATACATAGGTTAGTTGAATGTCCTTGATTATCAATTTCTCTCTCACATAATGGTAATGGACCTCTATATGTTTGGTCCTAGCATGATAAATAGGACTAGCTGAAAGAGAAGAGAACGTGTATTATCTCCAAAGATAATTGGTGACCCAGTGTATAATCCCAATTCTGTATACAAAAGCTTAATCCATATTGCTTCTTGTGTGGCATTAGCCAGCCCTCTATACTCTGCCTCTGTAGAAGACAAAGCAACAGTAGGTTGCTTCTTTGAAGACCATGAAATTGGTTTGTCACCTGCAAAAGAAATATATCCAAAGGTGCTCCTCCTATCATCCTTGCATCCTGCCCAATATGAATCTGAATAAATTTTGATATCAATATCTGAAGTGTAAGGGAAATACCAACGATGGTTTTGTGTACCCTTGAGATACTTCAAGATTCTCTTGGCAGCCTCTAAGTGAGGTATCCTTGGCTTGTGCATAAGTTGACTTAGCACACTAACTCCATATGCAATATCTATCCTTGTTAACGTAGCATAGTTCAAGCTACCCACCATACTTTGATAGCCTGTAATGTCATTGACTTCATCACCTTCATGGGCACTTAGTTTTAGGTTTACCTCCATTGGAGTGCTTGCTACTTTGGCATCCTTAAAGTGAAACTTCTTCAACATGTCCTCTATATACTTTTTCTGAGTGATGTATATCCCTGAATTAGTGTAGACTATTTCAAGTCCCAAAAAATACTTCAATAGACCAAGATCATTGATCTTGAACTCCTTCATCATATGACTTTTGATATATCTGATTCCATTGACATCATTACCTATAATGATGATGTCATCAACATAAACACAAAGGTATATTACCTCTGAATTACTTCTCTTAATGAGCACAGAAGTATCTGCCTTGCTCATGGCAAATCCTTGGTCTTGGAGGTATGTAGTTAACCTCTAATTCCATGCCCTAGGTGCCTGCTTCAATCCATATAAAGCCTTTTTTAATTTTCTTACCTTCTTAGGGTCATATCCAAGAGGTTGTGACATATATACCTCCTCTCAAATCCATCCATTCAAGAAATAATTCTTGACGTCCAATTGGTACATATTCCAATTTTTTGATGCAGCCACACTTACCAACACTCTGATGGTTGGCATCTTGGCCACAGGTGAGAATGTCTCCTCATAGTCAATGCCTTGGGTTTGTGCAAAGCCCTTGGCTACCAATCTGGCTTTGTACCTATTAATTGTGCCATCAGAATTTCTTTTAAGCTTATAGATCCATCTGGATCCTATTACCTTCATTGAGTCCTTCTCAGGTACTAACTCCCATGTGTCACTCTCCTTGAGTGCTTCAATCTCCTCATCCATAGCTTCTTTCCATTCTTATTTGGTTATTACTTCTTCATATGACCCTGGTTCTTCATTTGACAAATCTTTGGCAAGATAAACAGAATGTTTAGTAACAAGAGATGTATCATACTCATATCTAATAGGTTTCTTGCTTTCTCTTTCTGATCTTCTAAATGATTGAGTTGAAGATTCAGGTATGTCTTTAAGCTTCTTCATCTTCATTTTGCCTTTCGACTTCCATGCTTTGAATTCTTCGAGGTTGATAGTATCTTCATCATCTGACTTGAGGCTTCATTCTGAGTAGGTTTCTCCTTTGTAAGACTTGGAAATTCCTCTTCCAAATCATAGGGTAACTTGACCTTCCTGCATTCATTCTCATACCAAGAATCATTTTCATCAAAGACAACATCTCTGCTTACCATGAATCCCTTATTGATAGGATTATAAAACCTATAACCTTTTTGATTTAAATCATACCCAATAAAGATGCATTTTGCAGCCTTTGGGTCTAGCTTACCTCTTATCTGAGAAGGAATGTGTACATATGCTACACATCCAAATATTTTGCAATTGTCAAGTGAGGGTCTCTTACCATGCCATGCTTCATAGGGTGTCATGCCATCAAGAGACTTAGATGGTAACCTATTTATGAGGTAAGTGGCAGTGGAACCACTCTTTGCCCATAGATAGTTAGGTAACCTTTTCTCATTAAGCATAGATCTAGTCCTCTCAACAATTAATCTATTTCTTCTCTCAGCTACCCCGTTCTGTTCAGGAGAATACCTTATGGTTACCTCTCTTTTGATGCCTCTGTCCTGCAAGAAGTTTTCAAATTCATTGGAGAAGTACTCACCTCCTCCATCTGACCTTAGCCTCTTCAAATTCCTTCATGTCTGGTTTTCAACCAATGCAAGATATTTTTTAAAGCAATTAAATACCTCATCCTTGTGCTTCATAAAGTACAATACAGTCCATCTGCTATAATCATCAATGAAAGTTACATAGTACCTTGAACCTGAGACTGAGGGGTCTTTGCTTGGTCCCCATACATCTGTGTGGACAAGCTCTAGGTAGTCTTCATGCATGTATCCTTTCCTTGAGAAGGGTAACCTGTGAGACTTCCCAAATTGACAAGCACCACACTTATAAATCATATGTTGCTTGGATACACTAGGTATCCCAAGTATCCCTTCTTCTATTCCTAATCAATCTAGTTTTTCGGCATATAATCTTGCCCTCTTGTAATCTCATGATACGAGATCTTGTCAAGTTATTTCTTTTATCTAGTTTATCTCTCTGATGAAGGTTCTTGTAATTAAAATATTTTGTTTCATACCTACGATCCTACAAGAGACCCACAACTCATATGAGAAGTCTATGCCTATAGGCTCCTAGTTGTGGGACTTCTCATATGAGTTGGAAACACTTCATCTCCATCAACACTTCATCATCCATCAACAACTTCATCAACATCAACACTTCATCACCAGCAACACTTTATCACCCACCAACTTCTCATATGAGTTGCACAGATCATCAACAAACACTTCATTACCCATCAACAAATTATTCTTTTTAGCAAGATCATTCTTGGGAGATAAATCGTTACGCTTTTGTTTCTCCTCAAAATCATTATCACCTCTCTCACCCCCTCAATGCTAGAAACGATAGAGATGAATACCTCATCTTCTTCTGTATGGAAACCCTCACATTTTGTTCACTAACCTTTTCAAAACTTAGGTAAATCTGGTTTTGGATTACACTCAAGGCTAGGTAACAATTAAATCACTTAAAGCCCAAATTCTCTCCTTCTCCATACTTAGCTCATCGCATTTCTCTCATTTCTTTTTTTATTTGAAATTAGTTTTTACAGAACAGAAATTCATGATCAAACTCACTTTGTAAAACTTCATTTTCATTAGTACTCCCATATTTCTGTCACTCCTCATCCTTTTAAATGGAAATGGTTTCATCACATGCATCCTCTCTAATACTCTTATCTTCCACTCTTCTAGCCACTAGTATCTCTCTTGATGTGTTTGATTGATCTAGGGATACAAGGCTGAGTCCATGGTCGTTTATGCCCCCCACAATTGCATCCATATAAATAACTAGCCTTGGAGTAGATACTGGAAATGTTTGAGGGTGCCACAAATCTATCTTTCATTATATTTGACCTCCAGCTCCTTCGTATTAGAAGCATGTGTATGGCCTTATGTACTCCTCTGTATTCTATAGGCAATCCCATTTGCTAGGTCATATCCTTGAATAAGTCTCCTAGCTCTAAGGCCAAATAACAATCTAATCTCTTATTACAGAGCTTGACTTCATCATTTGCAAACGATTACTGATCCCTCATATCAAAATATTAGAATTTCTCTTTGAAATCTTAAAGTATTTTACTCATCTTAAGATCCTTATTTAGACTGTCCTCCGACTCTCGAAACGAATGTTGTGTGGGTTTAGCCAAATCCTCCAAGTAATAGCCTTCCCATACCATATGTTTAAATTCATACCATGCATGCAATTTCTCTCGAAGATCAGAAATTCTAGGATTGACTCTTGATAAGACAATTCTAGCAAAATCACTAAGCTTCGTAGATGCACGCATGCCATAAAAGTCCATTTTTTATTATAGGGTTGCCAATGGAGAAGTTATGGTAATTCTAAAGTGCATGAAGGGCTTGCATTAATTGGTTACTATATGCACGTGAATTTTGGGATATACTCAATACTTGTAGGAGTGTGCGCAAGGCATCGATATGAATCAACTCTTCATCAAAGTCCAAGTCTCAATCAAATTCAAACACTCAAAGCTTTTACAATCCCATGCTCATGTTCTCATCATGACAGTAGACTCTAGCTCTCTTTAATATTCACTTAAAAGTCAAGTTAAATTTAAGTCAAACCTACCTCCACTCTTTTTTTTTGGTTGGATTCACATTGTTCATAGTTGCACATCCTAGGGATGCACGGAGGGTATCTAAGAAATCGAATTCGACTTGATAATTTTGAGACTCATGATTTAGATTCTATTTCAAGAAATAAATACAAAACCAAAAATATTTACCCTCTTGTGACATACTTGCCCTTCCATACTCTGATTTGTGCAATAATTTCATTCAAGTGCCTAAACTTATTTGTTGGGAGAATGTTTGACTTCCCTATCTAGGTTGAAGCATGAATGGTCTCATAGGTAAACTCACAAATATGTGTGTTCACTCAAAATCAAGTGAAAGCAATCCCTTTTATAATACATGCTTCTACTCAAAGAAGCAACGCACTCAAGACAACTATTCACTACTATCTCTAGACACACAAAGATTATTCAGCGTACCACAATTTTTCTCAAAATAATTAGAATGAAGACTAGCACTTTAATCCAAATTTAGGAGACCATATTAGATTCTAAGAAGCCAAATATTACAATTTTTCATGGACAAGATAACCGTCCTAAACCTTAGATTCAATGTGATTTTCTATATCTCATGATTGGTTCAAAACTTTGAGAAAGTAATCCTCCCATATTTTGAGTGTGCCAAAACCCTAAGATCAATATTCTACTTGCTTGATTCTATTATCCAGAGGTCATGTTTTAGATTGCTAACATCCCATCAATTAATGATCGACTTGTAATCATCCTTGTCATCGCCATTGAACACCTATATAAGGATGGCTTGGCCACATACATTCTCAATCCATCCAATGTGATTCTTCGGAGCTCAAGAACTCATGATCACCAAGTATGTACTTTCGAAGTTCGAGTTCTAGTGCTTGCCATGTTTCTTGTTCTATTGTTGATTAGTCTAGTTCTTCAACATCTAGTCTTGTCATAATATGAGATCTTATCAGGTTTTATCGAGTTCATCTCCCTCAAGGGAGTTATTGTAACTAAAATATTTTGTCCCATATCTATAATCGAGGATTGTAGGATTGCTTGTGTCTTGTCTAGTTGGGTGATCTAACTTACAGGTTCTTGGTTGTGGGATTTCTCATATGAGTTGCATTTTAGTGTATTATTTCCGTATGTGGGTGATCTAATAATGAAAAGTAGAATTCTGAAATCTTGTATAGTCTAGTCAAAGGGCACAGCTCATCACCATCAGCATTATCTTTAATCAGTATATTTGTGAGTGTAGTGGGGCAGTGTTCACCACTATGCTTAATATTCAACAAACCTTTCTCTACTAGTATGTCGTAGCTTTCAGCCATGGCAAGTGGCTAAATACCCTTATGTGGAAAATGATTGTATCACAAAACATTCAATAGAAATACCTTATGGAGCTTTCGTAGGCGTGTGGTAGACTTTGAGCTATATGTAATAGTTAAACTAGGCCTACGTACATGCTTGACACAAAGGGATGTAATTATCTGCATAATCCTTGCAATAGCACATTAAAAAAAAAAAAGATCAAATAACAATTATGATGCCATAGACCAAATATTGTTCTGAACCCCTAATTAGCATGATTATGCTCACCAATTTTTGTGAAAGCATGAGGCTATGATTAGAGGGGTGTCAACAACAACATAGGGAAAGGGTTGTTGGAGCTTGAGCTTTGTAGAAAGACATAAAAAACATAACAAAGAAGAAGACGCTTCGAGAAGAACACAACATAGAGTGGATTACCAAGTAAATGTTCATAAATAGGTGACCCATTTGGGTTCAACACATCACTAAGAAAACATATCAGCACTCCACAAGTCTGATTATACCGACATTCTACTACGAGATCTAAAAGGCGTTAATTTGAGGGCAATGGGGCTCACTTTAGTTCATAAAGTTCCTTATTAATACAAGAAATTTAACATGAAACGTTATGATCTTCAAAGCCTTTATGCTGTATCATGAAGATTTTTGCTTCAAGCTCTCTGTTTAGGAAATCAACTCTTCACATACAACTGATGGAATATTCATTTTTAAGCATCAACATTTGTCATCAAATCCATTATGCTATTGATCTTGGACAGTAGAATAATCTGATCTATTTTTTTCAATGTATTTCCATATCCCCTTCTCGAGATTTGAACGTCGAGAAGTGGTAAAACAAGTTTTATTTGACCTTGACGCAATAAATTAGAAAAAGATCCTTGAATGATCATCTAGAAATGAAAGAAATTATCTCATACTTGGAATAGATGGTTCGCTCATGAGTCCATTTGTGTGTTTATGAGATTTAAGACATCATTGCTCACATTTCCTCTTTTCTTGAATGTTAATCTTATTGTTTTTCCTACCTAACAAAAGTCGAAAACATGTTGCATATTCTTAGATATAAAATCATGTAAAACACTCTTCAAGACTTTGTTTTCACTTCCTTCATCCACTCTAATCTTATGTGGCCAATTTCATTTTTACACAAATAAATCACTACAATCTTCTCATTACACATTGATGGGTAGATTGTAGGAGCAATTGATGGTTTACATTCATTGTGAATATCCTGATCCCTTTCTTCCTTTTTCTTGCAATGTTATTGTGGTCCTACTTGGGATCTTCACCAAAGAAACCTTGATTTCTAAAACCCGTTTACTAGAAAATTACAAAAATCTCTCGAAGTAAAAGCAAGTTCCTGGTGATTTTTGGCGCTCACAACACATCCTTCAATCTATAATTCATTTGGAACATATCAATCTATTATCAATTCGGAACATTCTCATCACTTTCTCTACATGTGCTAGGGTGAGTATAAATCAAAGAAAAATTCACTATTCCAACTCATGTGGTTTCTTTAACGACTATATATGTACAATTTATGATATGCGCTATTCCTTTCATTTGAGCCATACATGATAAGAAACTTGTCAGTTTCCAACTTTGTTGAAGTGGTTTCATGATTACTTGGTTCCTCTTGTATACTTGATTTCATCCTCATTTTGAACAACAATCTTTGGCATAATGACCTTTCTTTGGACAATTGTTGCATTCTCAATTGGATATGTCTCATTTTTGTGTATTTTCACTTCTTCCTCTACGTCTTCCCTTTCGTTGTGTTCTTAATTGTTCGAGGTTGAAATTGAACTTGCCCTCCATTTGCCTTTGGAGTTTTGTTCACCCCTCTAACTTTCACTCTACCCACATAGAAAACTTGGTCTTGATCTTCCATTGATTTCAAACAATCTTGTTCCATCTCTTAAACCATCACAAATATGGATAATTGGTCAATCTCCTGAAAGGTAGGCCTCACAGACATTGATGTGGTGAAGGCTCTCGGTTTTTCATCTCCTATGTAAGGCATTGCGAATATGAACAACGAGTTCATGATCTTGAATTGGGCTTCCAAGTCAGCATAGGACATATAAAAGATCTTTAATCTTTTTAGTTTACTCATTAATATAAGACTATTTAGCACCTTCTTGTGTTAAATCTTCCTTTCCATGGTCAATGAGTAATACAATCATTCCAAGGTATTCCAAACATTAGGCGTGTAAAAATCTTCTATGTTCCCCACTATAATATTTCGTA
The DNA here is from genome assembly GCA_020310875.1 of Ceratopteris richardii. NCBI lineage: Eukaryota > Viridiplantae > Streptophyta > Polypodiopsida > Polypodiales > Pteridaceae > Ceratopteris > Ceratopteris richardii. The sequence goes on from CM035412.1 coordinate 159,315,188, forward strand.
TGTGTTGGGATTCTATAAATATGACTCTCGTATGTCTTTTTACACATCGATTGAGTGCTTTATTTTATTCTTGGCATTACGATTTGTGCCGCTCACTGCTCCCAAGAATACTTTTTCCATAATTGGTGCATTGAAGTTTACCATATTAATTAATAAAATGCTGCCCAACCGCCTTTTCAATTTTTGGATACCTTAAAGGATTTGCATGTTACCTCTCGATAACTATTCCATGCACACTTTTCTCATGGTGGCTAACCTGACTGGATGTAGTTTTCTTTCAAATTTTCTTGCCTTATCTGAGTTATCTTTGTAATCTTTGATATGTTTTGATCACTTAAGATGATTTATTTTAGTCCTTTGATGCCTCCAAGCTACATATATCTCCCACTACTACTAATTCCGGAATTCATAGCCACCCATATACAAATTTGGAAGATAGGTGCCTACATAGAGATACCTTTTCTCTGTTTATATCGTTTCTCTACAGCTAACGAGAGAATATACTTGTGAATATTCACACTTAAAAGTAGAACATAGAAATATTTACTATATTTTATGAGGATTTAAATGAAACTTGAATTTGCACTATAAATGAGTACAAACAGAAATGTAAATGTCTAGCTACACACTTATATAGAGAAGGTCAAGTAAAAGAAAAATATGGAAGCTAAGCGAGTAGGGGGCGGCTTTTTGGGGTCTCTAACTTCAAGAGTAGACTATTACACACTAAAGAAATCTTCGGAATACATTTGAACTTCAAAATTTAGTTGAACTAGAAATATTTTTTTTTCTCAGTTATTTTGTTGAATGAGATAAAATTTTGCTTCTTGGAAAGTGTTCTACATTTTTCAACTAGGAAGAATAAGTTTTCAAACCATAATTCTGAGCAACCTAGAAACATTCCACGATTTTCACCATGGTAATGAATCATTCATATGAAATACACCTAATGATGTATTAAGAGTTTTTTCTCAATCTTAAATTTCGGACCCTTACCATAAAGCATTTCACCAAGCTGAGAGCCAAATCGATAAGAAATTTATTGGATTTCATTGAAAATTCCGCCCACTCAGCCAAACACACACACACACACACACACACATATATATATATATATATATATATATATATATATATATATATATATATATATATATATATATATATATATATATATATATATGTATGTATGTATGTATGTATAGCTGTGTGTGTGTTTGTGTATGTATTTGTATGCTTACATACATATAAATGTACACAGACACACTCGCGCGCGCGCACACACACACGCGCACACATACATACATACATACATATATATATATATATATATATATATATATATATATATATATATATATATATATATATATATATATATATATATATATATATAAGTGTGTGTGTGTGCGTGTGAGTGTATATGTGTGCGAATTTGTTTATTTACGTGTGTGCTTCTTTACCTATGTGTATTAATGTATACTTTTATGTATACAATACTATTTTAGTCATACTTGAAGATGGTGCTTTATTTATAGACAGAAAGGCACAAGATATTTAATGGCGATATGATTACTTGCAATCTTTTGTCAATTTCAAATTGTCTTTACAATGATTTCTTGCATCTAAAGCCCACTGTTTTTGTGAAGTCTAAGTATTAACATAATATCATCTACATTATCCTTGTTATTTATTTTGAACTTTAAAGTCATCAAATGTGCATTGACAAACATACTTTCCTTTCTAACCAAATTCTCTTTCTCTTTGTCTTTCATTATTTTTAACATCATTATGATTGGCAGTAAGAATTCAATCATTATCTGATTTGAATATCACTATTTAATCGAAGTCATATGATGTTTTCAAGTCTAATATTCATCCCTCTAAATAAACATGTAATTTTTACATTAGATGCCAGAAAATACTATACCTTGAAAACACTTCTTGTCAGTCACCATCTCAGTCTCAAGCGTTTAACGTGAAATCTCATATATCTTGTTGTGTTGAGTCAGTTTTTTAATTTTCGTATATTTGTGAATGGAACGATTTCACGAGCTTTTTGCTCATTTGTTCTTAGATCTCAAGGTGTTCTTTTCCGGGTCATCTGTAGATTAACTCTTGTCGTATGGTTTTCGTGACTTGGATTTCGTGACTTGGATTTCTAGCTCCTCTATTATAGTTTTCATCCTCTTGGTTCTCTTTTATCATTGCGGCGTCTAAGAGGTTACTTTATCCCTTTCAATAGTGAAGGACTATAGGCTTTTATATTTTTACTTTTGATGGTTGATTTTCTTCTCTAAGCTGGCTTGGGTGAGTTGTCCACTCATTTGGGCCTTCGTGACCAGTTGGATAGAAACCTGGTTTTAACCTCTCTAAGCTTTATCCAAGTTGAAGTGCCTCTTTTCGTACCTAGCAAGGCCTTCATAGTCCTTCAATAATATATTTTTCTCGTGTCTATTTAAGTTCTCGACGCACAGTCATGTGTAGAGGGAAAAATTACATATGAGGTTTGCACTACGCGATGTTGTATTGCTTGGGGAGGTACCCATGGAGGTGACAAAAAGGCTGGCTTGCAGGGAACCTTGCTTCAAATGGTCAAAATTTCGATCATCAATTATGGAGTCACACAAGGTTGTTACTGATTGCTCACCTTGACAAAGGTAGGATTAGGTGGCATGAAATGAATCTCACGGGGATAATTTATCTTTCTACAGTTATTTGTAAACCAATCCTCAATAAAATCAGTCATTCCATCATTATCATAAAAAATATATATCATCATGTTCACGAATTCCCCTATAATATTGGTCTCTTAGCCTTGCATATTGTGCATCATCACTCGCAACTATAACATATTGGGAATATTCTGGTGTACCGTCTATCAGTTTTCTAACTTAGAATCTGCATATCTAGGGTAAAGCATAACAATATTAGTATTCTTGTATTGAAAGTTAGAGACATTAAAGTAGAGCTCATATTGGGCACAAATAGTATAGATTGGTTGAAAATAACGTCAAATTAAAGGACATAATTATCAAGTGTTAAATTCACTTCCTCAATTGCATTACAGCATATTATCAAAATAAACCAACTACATTCGAACTACGGATACACAGATAGTTGAAGTCGAATCTGAAATGAAAAACTCTGGAACTAGATCACAAGAATTTCAAATATGTATAATCAAGATTTAATTATAATGAAATCACACCGCTGGAAGTTTATGCCATTCATAATTCACTAAGAATTCATCACGGAAACCTAATGGTGGATTAACATTGAAAACTATGTTTCTTGGTATATTTGTACAGATTAATTTCGGTTTATGAGTGTTCTCTTGCTCTATCAACGTGCAGCTCGTTCCATTATTCCTTTCTCGATTACAAATAACTAAACATGGTATGTTCACTTGAGAGAAAGGTGTTCCATCCATATGTACTTGTTGGCCTTTTAAATATTTAGTCCCTCCACTAGAAAATGAGGCGACATTGACACGTATATAGGTCCACGAAATGGCATAACAGCGATCTTAATTTTATGGGTCACGTGCAAAATCCTCCATACTAAAGAGGTCGCGACCTTCTTTGTTGGTCGCCGATGGAGAAATCATATAGAGATCTCCGTAAAGAAACAAGAAATCTACATAATTTGGAGGTGATCCTTTTTGTCCAACCTATATATCATCTTTTGTATCTACGAATATTACATACTCTAGATGAGTCACTAAGGGAAAATATTCATCCAACTCATTATCTATACTAGGAGATAGAGCTTTTTAGGAAATCTTGGGTTGTAATTGATGAAAACCATCCCTAGGATGTGCATGAGAGATGTTCGCATCATTAAGGATGAAACAATCATAAGATTCATGTACATATTTCTACATACACTATAGTATACTGAAATAATATATATTAGTCTCTGACATGTAAAAATAATAAAAGAACTCATACCTTCCTTCCCGTACCAAAGGTTACTCTTGCTGAGTAGGTCCTCGTCCTAATACAAAACTACCATAATACCTTTGAGGTGAAAATCACACCCATCTTCACTTTTGATATTATGTACCCTAGCAATAAGTACATCAACGCATAACATACTATCAACTACATGTTAGACACTTCCGTTGAATGTTAGTCCCCCAAGGGGTGGTTAATGTTAGGGGAGGTGCAAGGGGCAACCCTTAGTCATTTGGGACTTGGATGAACAAAGGCTTTCGGATAGATGCTTTTCCTTTAGAAATTTCCAAATCTAGCCTCGATCACCTACTAGTGACCGAATCTAACATTCGGGCATTGCTATGCTAGGGGCGTATGGGGTTGATGATGGCATTGAAACCTTTTTGTTTCATTACGCTTAACTGACATCCCTACCTCAAATCATCCCTAGTAGGCCTTTACGCTCTCTAATGCTGGTCGTGCAAGACATCTAACCCCTTCTTCATAGGATATAGGGTGTCCCATGGTAGTAAGACTACCTTCATTGGTACTTTGGAATTAGTTCTAATGAATCCGAGGAGATTACTTGATTCCTCGAATTTAGTTTTATAGAAAAAAAATATAGTATGCTCTTCATAGTAGAAACCATTGTCATAATCTATCCCATTTCCTTCCACAAATAACTACCAAGCAATAGTAAGAGGTGTTGGTGTAGCCTCTGATGAATAAAAATTTTGATGATAATGAATAACGATGAAATTATTGCGCAAACATTGAAAGTAAATGATCAAATCATTGAGGATTGACAAGTGATCGAAGAGAGAGAAAGAGAAAGGAGAAAATAGAAAGAGAGAGACTATAGAAAGTGATGTTTGCATATATATATATATATATATATATATATATATATATATATATATATATATATATATATATATGTATGTGTGTGTGTGTGTGTGTGCGCGCGCGCGCGTGCTCGTGTATGTGTTTTATTTACACATATGCACTACGAGCTTAGGGATACATTGGGAGGAATATATAGAAAGGCAGGAATTTTAGGTTGGATCCACGTTATACAATGTATACAAATGTCTGCTATATCTAGTGCCACTGCCATTATGAAGTTAATTTCCATTCGTTGTTTTTAATATCAGATCATATTTTGTTACGCATGACCTCCAGGAGAGTGTTCTCAGCTTCAATTCAAGTTCATTTCTTTTCAAAACCACCTTTTTTGGTTCTGTAAAATCTGTGAGACTATAGATTGAAAATGTCAGCTTTCAGTCGCTGGGTACAACATGCAGTCAATCGGTAAGAGACATTTAAAGAATTGCTTAGCAATTCAGGAAGCTAATTCTAACGGCTAGAATGCAAATAAGGATGATGAAAAAAATGCATGTTTTCTGAGACATTTAAAGAATTGCTTAGCAATTCAGGAAGCTAATTCTAACGGCTAGAATGCAAATAAGGATGATGAAAAAAATGCATGTTTTCTTTGACTCCCAAACAGTGAGGATTAGTGATCTTCTGGTTGGCTTTTCAAAGGAGGACATGCATGATTAGAGTTTTTTTTTTGTTAAATAAAGGAAGTTCGGCTTTAGCCTACTCTCGCAGACTTGAATTAATTAAAAGAAAAGAAAATTACAAGAGAAGGGGACAAGTGCCCATGGGATCCCCCAAATCCCACAGAGCGGGGGTAGATTTTACAGAGTTTAGATGGCATTACAAACAAGGTTAGTCACCCTCTCATCACCCTCATGTGGGGCCCACATGGGTTTAAGTTTATTGTAAGGAGCACATAATCATGTCTAAAAAAGGGGGGGGGGGGGAATTTCTTACATTTAGCGATCTTTTGGCCAAGGAGGAATAGAGATTTCTCAATCGACCACACTATGGGGGAGTCACCGAAGTTGCAAGCGCACCTTTCCTACCAGACATTCCATAGGGCCTGCCCTTTGATGGCATTTCACAAAGGCGGAGCAACTAAACGCGTCTCACAGCAGAGCATGCATCCAACTGATACGTTTTTGAAGTCCAATTTCCTTTCCCAAAATCTGCCAGAGCCTTTGTGGTGGACCTTACAAGGCTTACATGAAGGAGGTTGATAAACCTCGCATCCCCATCATGTGGAGCCCACTTTGTTTTTAGGTTATTGTTGACATATTGTACCTCTTCATGATGTCTGAAGCGGGGGGGTTCTTAGAATCAGCAAATATTTTACCAAGAACGAATAGAGACTTCTGGATTGACCACTCCTTGCGGGTATTTCCAAAGTTGTGAGCACATCTTTCCTAACCAATTTTCCAAAGAATATATCCCTTGATCGCATTCCACAATGCCACAGAGCAACTGATCGCTTCACCAATGAGGGCTTGCTTCCAATTGATGTGTTCTTAGAGTCCAAGAGAACCACCAAGGACCCTCCATAACCGAAGGGATTTAGGGAAATCAAAGAACAGGTGACCAATATCCTCTTTGGTAGGGCAACATTGCTCCCACCAGGGTAGAACACCACACATCTTGTTAGCTTTTGCATTGGTCCATATTCCACGGTGTAAAATTTGCCATAGGAGGAATGACTTTTTTTTTTCAATGAGAGGGTGCCAAATAGGCATAAATTTCATATCCCATGGGAATTGCATCTAGTTGAAACACCATTTCTTATTGAGACTAATGTGAATGTCATTGCAAGCTTCGACATAAGGAAGCTTGGAGAGGTGATTACCATTAAACCATTTAAGGCCCATTAGGTTTGGAGCATCCTATCCCATCAGTAGTTGGATTTTAGAGCGGTCCCAAGCATGGCATCTGCTCAATAAAACATTCCATTCCTTGTATGTGACCGTAGCACTAGGGTCAAGGTCCTCAAAGTCCACCCATTTGTTCGTGTCCTGTTTCCAAAGGTGCTTCCATTGCTTGAACCCCTTATTCGAGAGTCTCTTGGAACTTAAAAAATTCCTCGGCTCCATGCTTCTCATGCCTTGGATTGGGAACCAAATAGAGTCATTTTGTCTTATAGGTGTAGCCCACTTCCAACCTTCATTGATTCTGATGTGAGGTTTGAATCTATTCTAGCCCAACCTCAAGGATCTTACCAGGATCAATCCTTTGGGTGAGATTGGAATCGGAGAGAATAAGAGGGTGACGATGTAGAGGTTTTTCCATCCAAAGTAGCTCACTAGAGTTATCACATTCGTGTTTCTAAAACTAAATGAGGCCCAAGAGGAACCTCTATTGCACCATGCCTTAATCATCCACTTTGTTGCAAGTTTATTGGCCATGCTGCCAATGTCCATAATACCCAAACTCCACTCTCTTTTTGGCAAGTGCATATGAACCATTTGATTTTAGGCACTCCCCTCCTGTTATTGTCTCCATTCAAAAGAAAGTTCCTACAAGTACTTTCCAATTTGGCTAATTCTTGATCCTTCAGTCGCCAACAAAAAAGAAAGTATATGATTGAGGATATGAGGAATGTGTTAGCCACCATGGCCTGGCCAGTGAGATTAATTTGCAAACCCCTCCAATAGTTAAGTTTGTTATTAAGTCTGGCGAGGACCCAAGCCCACCTTTGTTCTAGAGTAACACCAAATCGCATGGGGATACCAAGAATGCAAACAACCTAACCCGATTGAATGCTTTCGCATCCCTACAGAGTGAGGAAATTGGGTTGAGTCCCTTTGATAGCCCTGAACCCTGTCTTGGAATGGTTAATTCTAGATCTAGAGGCCACACAAAAAGTGTCAAGGCACCACCAAAAGGTTTCGAGGCAAGTATCATTATTGTGAACAAAGGCATTTGTGTCGTCTGCAAAAAGCCTCATGGTCATTTGCCCTGAGTTGTGTGGAAAAGTGATGCCTCTTATGCGACCAAGCTCCATCTATCTCTTCACAAGCCGGCTAAGTCCTTCTGTGGTGATGGTCAAGAGTAGTAGGGCCAACGGGCAACCTTGCTTGATGTATAGTTTTAGTTTGATTGACTTTGAAAGTTGCCCGTTGACATTAACTTTGGTCAAAGCATTACCAAGGAGAATGGAGATCATCTTGAGGAATCTCTACACCCAAGGTCTTTCAATGATTGTAAAATATAGTCCCATTCCAATATGTCCTAGGCTTTGTCAAAGTCAATCTTGAGGAAGATAGTGTCTTGATTAGATTCTTGAGCAAAGTCGAGACCTTCCCAGATATCAATGATGGCTTCCAATATTGACCTTCCCTTAATGAAGCCTTTTTGGTCTTTGCTAAGCCATTGGTCTAAATGGCAGGATATCCTTTTCGCCATGACTTTAGCAAGAATCTTATACGCGATTTGAAGCATTGTGATAGGTCTCCAGTTTTCAATTTTGTTCCTCTCCCCTTTTTTATGAATAAGTTCGATAATGCCATTGTTGACACAAGTGGCAAGGGCACCTCGAGTACCTCAAGCCATCAGGCCTCGGGCTCTTGCCATTCGAAAGCGAATATATAACTTCAAGGATCTCTTATCCGAAAATGGTGGCGTCAAGAAGAGCACTCAGTTGTGTGGCATTCTGTGCAAGGAATTTTGAGAGATGGTGGTCGTGCAATCCCACCTATGGGGGGAGAGAGGACAGGCACCACCCAAGAGACTCGTGAAGTGAGCTTCTATAATGCTAATGTTTTGTTCCTCTGTCTTACATTCCACCCCATTCTTGTGAAGCAGTAGTGGGATCTCGTCTCTAATTTGTTTTCTTTTGAGAATATTGCTCATCTCTTTGGAGGATCTATCTGTCCTACTAGCCCACCATTCCTTAGAATAAGGTTGAAGATTTTTCCTTTTGATCTCCTCCTCATATCTTAAGCTTGCTCTGATATTTTGGAGTCCCTTCTGAGACTGAATCTTCCCTTTATTAACTTCTTCTTTGAGTCTCTGGAGCTAGAGGTATAGGTTTTCTCTATGTATTTGACGGATGGATTTGAGAGCCTTCGTGGTATCAATGAAGATCTGATGAGACTTTTCCACCGCATCTCTTCAATACTTGGCTTGTGAAGTGCAGCTGACAAAGGCCTCAAGCCAAGCATTAGTGATTTCTTGATGGATAGAGAGGAGTGAAAAAACAAATGGACTAGCTTGAAACCAAGGTGCTTTGTGACTTTTGGATAGAGGGGGAAGGTGAGTACCATTGGGTAATGATCTGAGATGGTGAGGTCGATACGTTGCGTTAGGCTCCGAGGACCCCATTGATGGATGAGATTCTCCTAAATGTAGCTTTTGTCGAGTCTTGATTTCCTTAGGTCCTCACCCAATTGGAGATTGGACCAAGAAAAAGTTTTCGGGTCCTTGACTTCAACCAGATCCAAATATAGTTTGGTTTTGGTCCCATGTGTATTTCTCCTGGCCATCAATGATGCGGCCCTTGTTGTTCCACCTATGAGAGGGGTCTTCCACCATATTGAAGTCAATGCAAATCTTGACGCTATGAGAAAGCAAGTCCAAGGAGGACCAAGTATGGATCCTCGCAGCATCCTCATTTGGAGCATACATAGACATCACGGAGAATTGAAAGGGGGTGTTGAATGTAACTGCCATCCACCTATGGTTTCTATCTTTGCTAGTGTGGTCAAGCTTATTAGCGTAGAAGTGATTGATATCGATGGCAGTTCCACCAGAACCATGCTGATTGGTTGTGGAAAACCACACATGGGACTAAGAGATGCCCTTAAGTCTTTTTTGAAGGTCTTCTCCTTCTATATTGTATCTCCTGAAGACAAATGGAATCCAGGTTTAACCTTATGTCGTGGAGCCATTGACCAATAATGGTGGCTCTTGCGGGGTCAGTTAACCCTCTAGCATTTAGTGAAATGATGATCATTTTCTTTCACTTCCCTCATTCTGAGGGTGGGACTTCTTTTTTTCCTCTTGGAGTTTTCTTTCTTCCTTGAGGGGGGATGGTCCCGACCATACACCTTCGGTTTAAGTGGGCTTTGCCAAGGCATACTTGCCCCTTGTTTCCCTTCTGGGAAGCCTTGTGCGGGGGAGATGGAGGGGCCGATTCCGGTATTGTTTTTCCAATGATGGAACTTTGACCGTCCATATTGTCGTCATTGCTTGTGGTGAATCCGTCTTCTTTGCTAGATATGTAGTTCTCTTGATTGACCTCATTAGAGGGGGGCCACTCCAAGGGCAAGTTACTTGTGCCCGCAAAGTCCCTAATCCCTCCCGGATAATCCAACTCGTTACCTCCTTGTCGAGGTTGCAATATAAGTTATTGAGTGGAAATTGAATTTAAGGTGGTTATGGTCTATATGCCAACCAAAAACACGTTTCCTGTTACGAGAATAAATGGAAGGTAAAGGAATTATATGCTTTATTATAAAAACGATAAAGAATTTATCGTGAGTCTCAATACAAACATTGACTTTTGGATTTCGACTAATCTATTCTTACTTTTCATTATTCCTCCTTCTCGGGTGTCAGAGATGTCACCAATACAAGGAATAAAATATATCTGATCAAGAGAAGAACTTTCAGCTGCTGTAGACGAGGCAAGCTGCTGTCTAACGGTGTCCACTATTTTTTTTGAAGACTAGACGAGGCAAGCTGCTGTAGACTATGATCAATCAATTGTGTTTTACCCAAGGCTTTTATTAAGTATGGGCTATTGTATCTAGGGTTGATTCTTAGTGAAGGTCAAACGAGGTTCGAGAGACATCATTCCGAGGAAAGAGTTAAAAAACATGAACAATCTGTTGAATCACGCTTAAAATAGTACCAAATGTGCTTTCTTAGAACTACATTTTTAGAGCTTCTTCGTCAGGATTTCTATAAACTTTCATGATTGAATTTCAAAAGCTTTTATTAGCTTTCAGGTAAGCCCTTACGATAGCTTGCCACAAGAACTTTTGGACAAATGATTTTAATTGTCCAGACAAGGTCAACAGCTTCCTGATATGAAGGGGTGCCAGCCCATGGTCTATGTACGCATGCTTTCCTATGAATAGACATATCCTTGCAGCTACTTCGTGTGTACGTGTGTAATGAAAAATTCGTACCTATAGGTAACCTTTCTTCTACATGGTAACAAGAGGACCAAGAAATCTTGGATCCAATTTTAAAGAATTTGGTGTGGTTCACTTGCGTTCATGGCACTAATTCTAATTTGAAGATTGTTGCGCAAGGGAGACTCGATCAAACCCCCCCATATGAAAGCCCTTATGCTGAATGGCACGCTAAACATGGTTATACATCTTTTTATGCCTCCTTTTCGAAACAATATGTTAAGAATCTACAAATTATTTTTACATGATCATAAGGTTATGCCTGTACTGAACAGTCATGTGTAAGTCTTCTTCACAATATGTTAAGAATCTACAAATTATTTTCACATGATCATAAGGTTATGCCTATACTGAACAGTCATGTGTAAGTCTTCTTCACTCACCATGTGATGCACTGTTCACTTTGAGAGCACCTTTTCAAATTACCCACAACTCCAACAAAGAAAAGCTACTTCTTAAAGGGACACTTTATGGCGTGCATGGGCTTCTACCTCAAAACCAACCCTTTTCCTTTTCGCATTGCATGTCGCGCATGCTTCACATTTCCATCTCCGAATTGATGGAGAATATGCGCTCCAAGTTGTAGCAAAAGTTTGTTGAGCCCGTCCTAGGAAATCAGAGTTGAGTACCATTAGGATCGAAACTTAATTTTTCTTTGATTTATATCACCAAAATCCTAAGTTTCCGCAACATAACTGCATATTAAAGTGATGACTTTCTTGACAAACATCACTGCATATCCACTTTTGCTTATTCTATCCTCTCTCGATTCAGCCTAATTGGTATGTGTATAGAATTTTACCTACATTTCATCTTCAAAAGCGTAAAATAGACCTTTACTTGTGTAAACTTCAGATACCTCAGTACTCGCTTTAATGCAAGTGAATGTGGAACTCTAGGTGTGTGCATGAATCGAGAAAGCACACCGACTATATATGTTAGGTCTCGTCTACAAGAGTGGTGTAGTTTAATGATCGAACCATGGACTTGTGTAGAATAGGAATCATGTTCTTCACTACTTTCCATTGAAATCAATCTTATATTCACCTCCATAGAATTTCTCAATGGTTTACGTCTTGTAAGTCCACACTTCTTCTAAACATCCAAAATGTGCTTTCTCTGCCTAAGCCAAATGTCATTGTCTTTATATATTACTTCAACAACCTAGAAAGTACCTAGATCTTCAAGGTCTAAGATCTTAAAATCCTTCCCAAGGTTCCTTTTGGAGTCTTAGATACCTCCTTCATGATTTTTTCTAATGATTAGGTCCTCTATACATACACAAGTAGATAGATAGTTCACCTTCCTTCTTGTAAAACAATGATGTATCTACTCTACAAGCCTTTGGGTGTTGCTTGAGACCATATAATGGTTTGTTCAACCTACAATCATAGACATTATTTACTTTATCTTCAAACCCTAATTGTTGGTCCATGTATACAACTTCCTTTAGTTCTCCACTTACGAAGGCATTCTTCACATCAAGTTGGTACATCTTCCGATTCTTGCTTGCAGAAATTTCAATGATGGCTCTAATAGTACTCGACCTAGCCTTAGGGCTAAAGGTCTCTCCATAGTCAAGTCCATAAGTTTGAGCAAATCCTTTGGATAAAAGACTAGCTTAATATCCAGCAATACTTGTTGGAACATGAAGCTTACACTATTCTTGAGGTAGATTTGATCTACATCAAGAAGCTATAGATTGGATTACATCAAAATAATATCCATTGGAGGTTTCTTTTACTTATGCTCATTTATTGTATTTTTTTTTTAAGTTTTTTGAGGGATCATTTACCATTGTAAAAGACTAGAGTTATACAAATGTAAAAGAAGAGGAAGAGACCTAAACTACCACAAATTTGAGGTGGTTGAGTTGCAATCAATGCATTAATCAATCACCTAAAAGTAGATCAAACTAGATCTTCGCTTTTCCTAGATTGTAGGAAAGTAAATTGATTCCCTCCAAACTTTACCACCTTCGTTTGAAGTCGAAATCCAATTGTAGAGGTTGTGGAGAACTTCAAGAGTCTATATAAATAATTCAAATAACTTGTACATTACAATGGAAGCAATTCACATACACTTTTGGTCATCATTGTCTTGCTCCTTCATTTTTTTTGCATCATCTTCTTTCACAATAGTAAGCTTGTACAGGCTTCTCCTCTCTCTATCAAGCTCCAAATGGGATGCATCAACACTCATTGGAAAGATTACTTTTTAGTTTATCTGTATACATTTGGAGACAATTTGGTTTACTAAATTGGGAGAAATCTTAGTGTTTCTATATTGGGGTCTATCTCTATGCATTCTTGAAAAATGGGAGGTACCACTGTTGAGTGTGAGGTTCATTCCAAAAGGATATTTCTTCTTAGTTCTTTTACTCTTGTGAATTTTATACGATCAAACCTATGTGTATCACCCTCAAAATGGATTTCTTCCAATTCCAATCATGGTGGATGCTATAAGCACTTGAAATTCATCAGTTTATCCAAAGATACTAAGTTTTTTTGAGTTAGTCAATGTGCAAACCTATAAATTTTGCATAAAATACTTCTCCTTGATGCTCCATGCTACATAGTGCACTTTATTGCACTTATTGAATACATATATGGTCTGTTTGACTCTCAATAAGCTCAAGGTCTTGTCTTATGCTAGTTGGCTAGACCAAACTTCGTCACCTCACAACTCACTTCTCTACCTCCTACAAGCTTCTCCAAGTTCTTTCAATGGTATCAAAGCTAGATCAAGATGGGTGAGGGCTTCCCCTCAATGATTGAGAAGATTGATCGAGACAATTATCGGGCTCAAAAAATTAGAATGGAGGCCCATTTCCAAGGTAGAAATATTTATGGAATTGTAGAAGGTTATGAAGCTATGCCTATGCTAAGATGCATAGGAGGGACTACACAATAGGAGCTAGATAAGCTGATTCGTTGGTGTGCAAGGGATGCTCAAAAAAGTTCATACATAAAAAACTCTATCTCTGACTTATATAGAGTATGCAAGACATCTCAAGAGACTTGGGATGCCCTTGAGACATTCTTTTCTACTACTACTAAAGCAAGAAAAATAATCTTTGGAACGAGTTCAACCAAATGAAGAAGATACCTAAAAAATCTATCACAAAGTTTCTTACCAAGGTCAAGGAGGTTGCATATCAATTAGCATCCATTGGAGAGCTGATTGAAGAAGAGGCTATCATGAGGCAAATTATCAATGGTATTAGAACTCATAAGCCATGGGAGGCTTTCACCACAGCTTATGATCTCATCATGGATGTGCAAACTCTAGACTTGAACCTCTTTTTTCGGAAACTCTTCAATCAAGAAGTGAACAATAGCATAAAGGAAGATAACTCCTATCATAGTAGTTCAACTGATGCTCTATATACAGATAAGAAGGAAGAGAAGTTGAAAGCAATAAAAAGGAAGAAGATGAAGAGGAGACTTCTCAAGCAAACTTTGCAATCAAGTGCAAGTAAAGACGAAGATGAAGGGACCAAAACATGACAAAACCAATGTGGATATGGCAACAATAGAGGAAGAGGTAAACATAACTTCAATAATAACAACAAAGGCCATAATAGAAGGGACGAGAACAATTATTTTGAAGATCAAGCACATGAAGACTGATTGCATCCAATGAATCTAAGCCACAAACAAGGTAAAGAAGATGGTCATTTTGTCTAAATAGATTTTGGATGTTCAAATCATGTTGCAGGCAACATTGTTCTTCTATCTAATTCGAAAATTCATGAGCATAGACATGAAATTCAAATAGGGGATGACACAAAGCACAATGTGGAGAAGATTGAATGTCAAATATTCAAATGGTAGGAAAAACATTATGAGTAACATTCTCTATGTACTCACTATCATATAAAACTAATAAGTGTAGGCCAAGTAGTTAAAAAAAAGCTTGCAAGTTAGGTTCACACAACATGGATCTTTTATGGAAATCCCATGTTAAGGCTTCAAGAAGATATCCAGAGGTGAGATGCATGGTAAGCTCTTTACTTTTTAAGTAGGAGGAACAAGGGACATAGCTCTATTCATTATAGACTACCATCCAAATCACGCCAAGGTATAAATGACTCTAAAGCATGGATGGAAGAAAACCTAGTCTTGGGCATTGCAAGTTGTTTGTTTATTTAGCTCATGTTGATGTACCATAACAAATAAGAGGCAAGGTAGATGAAAGGGCAACAAAGGTAGTGTTTATTGGGTATGAATCAACCTAGATGGGTTATAGGTCCTATAATCCTTCAATCAAGCAATTCACCACGAGTAGATTTATTTTGTTTGAAGAACAAAGTTCTTGGTATGATAAAGACAAAAAAAATTACTCTACCATATGATCTTGATTATGATTCTCATCAATTAGGAAGCAAACATGATACACCAGTCCATGTTCCAAGAAGTAATACAGATGATGACCAAGATGAAAGGAAAAATGATTAAAAACTATGGAAGCTGAGAGGAAAATCAAAGATGTACGACTAAGTAGAATTCTCTAAGCAAGCTCCTAAAAGATCAACAATAGAAGAAACAACCACAAGGTATGGATTGATTCCACATTTGCTATAAGGCATTCAATCTACTTTGAAAATGACTCAATTTTAGAGGAACCCTCAACCTATGAAGAGGCAAAGGGAAACGCTAATTGGGAAAGGCCATGAAAGAAAAATTAGATGCATAGAAGGAGATGGACACTTGGGATCTGGTTCTAATGTCATCCAATCAAAAGGTAGTTGTTTGCAGATGGGTATATAAAGTTAAAAGAAACTCAAATGAACTAGTTTGTAGGTACAAGGCAAGATTAGTGATCAAAGAATTCCACAAAATCATGATATAGACTATGAGCAAACATTCTAACCAGTTGCAAAGATGACTACCATTAGAACATTGATAAGTGTAGCTTCTCTAAGAAATTGGAAACTCCTCCAAGTTGATGTAAAAAAACATTTCTAAATGATTGGATAAGTGAATATGTATACATGCCACAACCTCCTGGTTTTGAAAACCCTAATAATGAATATTATATTTGGATACCTAAGAAAGCGTTGTATAGATTGAAATAAGCTCTTAGAGCTTAGAACTATAGATTGGTTACATATCTTCAAGATCAAGCTTATTATGATAGTTGATGATTTGAATGGCATTCTAAGGATCAAATGATACATGCAAGAGGAGTTCAAAATCACTGATTGATGTGAGTTCATTTTCTTTGTAGGCCTGTACGTCATAGACACAGGTGAAGGATTGTCTTTGACTTAGGGGGTACATTCAAGATCTACTTCTTAAGTTATGAACACTAAACCTGAAGGTACACCTTTGGACTAGATGAATCATAAAATTAGTTTTTAAAATTGAAGACATTAAAGAATATCAAGGCTTAGTAGGTAGCTTGATATATGCTACTCATACAAGGGTGGACATCTCATATAGCGTAGGAGTCCTAAGCCAATTCATGCACTTTCCAAGAAGATCACACATGGATGAAGCTAAGAGAGTACTTAAGTATCTCAAAGATATAATCAATGAAGGTATATTCTATCCTTTATCTTTAGATTTGGATATCAAAATCTATTTAGATGGAGATTGTTCATGAGCTAAGGATGATAGAAGAAGTGCCTCTAGTAACTTAGCATTTGCAGGTTCAAAGATAATGTTATGGAGCTCCAAGAAGCAACCAAGAATTGCTTTATCCTCAACTGAATCAAAGTACAAAGGTTTGACCATAGGAACTAAAAAGGCAATATGGTTAAAAGCATTGTATACTGATTTGGACTTGTGAGTTTCAAACCTCACATATTTGGAGGTAATATGAGCTCCATGCATCTAGTAGCAAACCCTATTTTTCATGCAAGAACCTAACACGTAGAGGTTCATTACCACTTCATCAAGAAGAAGCTCAAGGCAAAGGAGATTGACATTTCTTTATTCCAACTCAAAAGCAAGTAGTAGATATGATGACGAAGGCACTTGGTGGAATAAAGCATTGCAGATTTAAATCAATCATAGGTATTCCACCTATTTGACAATGGAGACTTGAGCATAATCTACTTTTAGGGGGAGATGTTGGAAAATCAAGCTTACACTATTTTTGAGGTGTATTTAATCTACCTCAGAAAGCTATCATTTGATTACATCAAAAGAATATACGTTGGAGAGTTCTTTTACTTAAGCTCATTTATTGTATTTTTCTAAGGGTTTCTTATGGATCATTTAACATTGTAAAAGCCTAGTGCTTTATAGATGTAAAAGCAAAAAAATAGAGCTATATTTCTATGAATTTAATGTCATTGAGTTGCAATCAATGAATGAATCAATTACCAAAAAGTAGATCAAACTAGATCTTCACTTTTCCTAGATTGTAGCAAAGTGAATTGATTTCCTCCATCAACCTTTATTACCTTGATTTCAATTGCAAATCCACTTGTAGAAGTTTTGGAGAACTTTAACAGTCTATATAAAGACTTAAATTTACTTTTACATTACAATGGCAATATACACTTGTGGCCATCGGTGCCTTGCCCCATTTTTGTGCATCATCTTCTTCAACAACAACAAGCTTGCAAAGATTGGTGCTCTCTCTACAAAGCTCTTAATTGAATTCATAAATATTCATTAGAAAGGTATTAGTGTCTAGTTTATTTGCATAATTTTTCAAAGCATTTGGTTCCACAGGTTTGTTGATATATTTAGGTAGTGATGTGTGTGAACACACTAGGATTGTCGGGGCACTGTTTTCCCTCTTTAGGGGGTTTTTTTCCCCCGGCTTGTATATACGCCTATTGCCCTAATGGGCAACTTATCTTTGTACATTCTCTAGTAATACAATCAGTATGGTGTGTTGTGCTCCAAGCTTCTTATTCTTCCTTGTGCTGTTCCCATGCTTCCAGAGACGTCTAACTCCAACAATTGGTATTAGAGCAAGTCGTCACTTCATCTAGGGCACCGTCGACACTCCTTCATTTGCGGTCTCTGAATCGTACGAATTTTGGTGAGCATACTGAGGGTGTTTCCGAGATCAAAACAGCTTCGCTGTGTGGTGTCGAAATCGTGATCTGAGCTGGTCTCGGCCTCCGAATGCACTATCGCACTGCTTGTGCAAGCTATTTCGTCTTTTTATGCCAAAGGTATATACATGTTTCTATTTGCCAATATAAGCGTCTCAAAGTCTGCTACAGGTTTAACAGAACTCGTCGGGGCAGTTCCGTTCAACTTTTTGAGATAGAGTCAATTTTCTGCATCAAGGTATTTTAGTCATTGGCCATGGCTGAAAGCAGTGATGTATTCCGTATATTGGCTGTTGAGGATAAGTTGGATGGTACCAACTACCCATTATGGGCTTATATGATGTGACATGTATTGGTTGCAAAAGGATTATGGAACATTGTGCAGGGTGTTGAAAGACATCTGGTTACACCTGTAACAACAAGAACTACGAATACAGGTGCTCGAGCTGATGACTATGGTGTCGAAGATGATATTGTGGAGATTCATGTTCATGCTGTTGTTTTTGCTGCACCTACTGCTAAGCAGATTTGTTGGGATGGTAGAGATGCCCAGGCACATGCATTGATAGCTTTGTCTGTCAAATGTGCCATTATTTCTCATATTTGCTCTTGCAAAATAGTTAGGGATGCTTGGGATATACTTACCACATTGTACCAAGCTAGGAATGAGGTTCGTGGTACTTACCTCCGAAAACAGTTGGAGAGTGAGCACATGAATGAAGGTGATTCTATGGACAATTTCCTAACGAAGATCAAAGATTTGAAGGAACAGTTGATTTCTACTGATGAGGTTATACCAGATAGCTCACTTTTGCAGACCATTCTGAATGGTCTTTGTAGTACCCCTCCTCCTTTCCCTCTCTCTTGCTAGGCATGCAGAAGGTCCGAAGAAGATAGAAGAGAAAGTCAAGCGTGAAGCAAAGAAGAGGCAAACGTTTGTAACTTGTAGACCTGTAATACCTCTTCAAATAAGATACAGGTCCCCCAAACCCAAACAGCCACAAATTCTTTCTCAATCTACAAGTTACATTGTCACTCACCTCTATAGTGCTGATAGGTGAATCAAAACGACAGTTACAAGAAACAAATAGCTACTGACAATAGCACATTGAGTGAAATTAAGCCCCTAAACATTGATCTGTGTTCATAACGCCATGAAATGTGATGCATTTCATTTCAACAAATAGTAGGGCACTTCATATCCTCTGAATTTTCATAGATCGGATTACAATTTGGTCAGACAACAATGCTTCTTAATTTCTCCGTTAAGCCAGCCACATATTGTCAGGCCGCCATCCTCATTATTGTCGTAGCAACGGTTGCCGAGATTGAGAGGAGAGCTCTCAGATGCCTTGGGCTGTAGCTTCAGGGAGTGCTCCGTTCCATTACACGGACATAATTGAGTTTTGGGAAGTCGTTGTTTTCATTTCAGTGCCACATCAGCTGATTTGTTTTACTTCTTTCTCTCTCTCTCCCTCTCTCTCCCTTTCTCTCTCTCTCTCCCTCTCTTTCTCTCTCTCTCCCTCTCTTTCTCTCTCTCTCTCTCTCTCTCTCCCTCTCTCTCTCTCTCTCTCTCTCTCTCTCTCTCTCTCTCTCTCTCTCTCTCTCTCTCTCTCTCTCTCTCTCTCTCTCTCTCCCTCTCTCTCTCTCTCTCTCTCTCTCTCTCTCTCTCTCTCTCTCTCTCTCTCTCTCTCTCTCTCTCTCTCTCTCTCTCTCTCTCTCTCTCTCTCTCTCTCCCGACCTCCCACTTCCTATCTCTCTCTCTTTCTCTCTCTCTCCCCGTGCGTGACCTCTCTCTCTCTCTCTCTCTCTCTCTCTCTCTCTCTCTCTCTCTCTCTCTCTCTCTCTCTCTCTCTCTCTCTCTCTCGCTCTCTCTCTCTCTCTCTCTCTCTCTCTCTCTCTCTCTCTCTCTCTCTCTCTCTCTCTCTCTCTCTCTCTCTCTCTCTCTCTCTCTCTCTCTCTCTCTCTCGCTCTCTCTCTCTCTCTCTCTCTCTCTCTCTCTCTCTCTCTCTCTCTCTCTCTCTCTCTCTCTCTCTCCCTCTCCCCGTGCGTGACCCCTCTCTCCCCCTCTCTCTCTCTCTCTGTCTCTCTCTCTCTCTCTCTCTCTCTCTCTCTCTCTCTCTCTCTCTCTCTCTCTCTCTCTCTCTCTCTCTCTCTCTCTCTCTCTCTCTCTCTCTCTCTCTCTCTCTCTCTCTCTCTCTCTCTCTCTTTCCCTCCCCTCATATCTCCTTCCCCGCCACCCCGCTATCTCACCCCGCGGCCCCGGTGTCCCACCCCGCCAGCCCCGCTGCCCCACCCCGCCATCCCCCGCTATCCCTCCCCGCACTCCCCGCCACCCTCCGCCCCGCCTAGTCCCGCAACCCTGCAAGCCCCCGCTGTATGTCCTGCCCCACCCCGCCAGCCCCGTTGCCCCACCCCGCCATCTCCCGCAAGCCCCCCCTCACCCCGCCACCTCCCCCGCAAAGCCCCCCTCAACCCCCGCCACCTCCCCCGCAAGCCCCCCCTCAACCCCGGCCACCTCTCCCGCAAGCCCCCCTCACCCCCGCCACCTCCCCCGCAAAACCCCCCACACTCCCCACCACCTCTCCCGCAAGCCCCCCCTCACCCCCCGCCACATCTCCCGCACCTCCCCTCCCCTCTGCCCCGCAAGCCCTCCTCACTCCTCCCCGCGACCCTCCCCGCCCCTGCACACACACTTCCACACACACACACACACACCCCCACACACACACACAATTCCACACACACACACACTCCCACACATACACAGCCACATGCACGCATACACACACATACCCTCAGACACACACACCACACATACACAACCACACATATACACACACACACACATCCATACATACACACACATCCTCACATGTACTCACACACGCACACACCACACATACACAACCATACATATACACACACACACCCCCACACACACACTTCCACACACACACACACCCCCACACATGCACACACACACCGGCACACACACACACAACCCCGCACACACAGGAAATTCTCCAATTGATAGAGCAATAGATCCTCTTCATCGAGTCCCTGGAGTGGTTGGATGGCTGAACCACCAAGGGATATCTTAACCTTTCAACAGAAGGCCATTCTCAGAAACAAAGCAATGGAAGCAATGGAAGCAGAGTGCCTGAGAAGGATTGTGACTGAACAATCTACATTTAGAGATAGATGGTGAATTTCTGGTGTCATTAGACTCTATTTGTTCCTTATTGCCTTGGAAAGCATGCAAGATTGAATTGAATTCAAATGGGTGCCTTGGAAAAGACATCTACATCCCATGATGATCTCCTTTTGTACTTCCAAAGTGTACAAGGCATTTCATTTGAATTGCCCAGGATTAAATCAGTGAGGAAACAAAACAACACAAAATTAGAATCTCAGATGGCAGGTGAAAAGATAAAAGTGAATTGTTAAAAGTAAAAGTGGATAAACAAATGTTGCCACAAACCATTCACGGCGACTACCTAATCTTGGGGATCCAATTCAAATCAAGTGGAATATTGACCTACCCCTTCAATTTTGGGCAATCCACCGGCGCGTGATCAGTGGACGTGAAGCAAGGCCCTCTTGACCTATTGGGGCCTATAAAAAACAATGGATTTGTGCTCATGGGGAGGTACAATTTTGAGAGATACAGTGGTTTAGATACGCGTACGTTCGTGCAGAAGTCCTCTCTTGCACTTTGTGGTTTCAAGCCTATTGTAGGAGCTACTCTGTAGTGTGGATACAGAGGGTCAGTGGAGGGCTATGAGCACTATAGTGTAAGAGAGTAGCTTGGATTTTTTTTCCTTTTCTGTGAGTCAGTGTTGTTGTTAAGCTCTATTCTCTTGAGAAATTATTACCATTTGTATTGTTCTGGGTTAGTCTGCATATAATTGGCCCCTTAAGTTGATGGGAAGACTCTGTTGCGTTGAGGTTATTTACTTTTAGGGTGGTATGTTAGCCCTAAGCTTGCACTCTTGAGCATCACTCTGCCCAACCTTGTAATCATCTGATTCGAATCAAGAAATATATGGTCTTCTGTGGTCATTTGTTGATTAATATTTCTAGAGTATGCACAACTCCTCTGTCTGCTCACAGAAATGTTAAAGGGTATACTTCCCTAAAGAGAACCCCCCTTGAGTAGGCGACGTACTGGATGTGTTTAATCTTTATTCTCTACTGTTGATAAAAGTAGATACCCCAGTACCTCCTCTACAGTTTGGCACGCCCGGTGGGACCTTGCATTTCTGTGAGAGGTAGTTTTGCCCTATTACATTTGCAAGTAGGTACATGACCCATACACGAGCAGATAAAGAGTCTCTACGCGTTCGGAGGAGCCACAACAAGTTAGCCATAACCACGAATAGTGAGCCTACCTCCCCTCTGCGTTCCCTAAATTTATCTATTGATTTGGGTGCGACACCATTGTCAAAAGAGGGGTATAGGAGAACTCTAGACTTCTCCTCAGATACGTCCGAAGAAACACCAGTACAAATGGAGGACCTCTCTCATTTACTCTCCAGATTAAATATCAAATTCCCTACCTTCAAGGGACAAGCCTATGAGGATGCTGATGATCATGTGAGAAGATTCATCTCTTTATGCCGTGGACGAGGTCTGCAAAATAGAGAGGATGCAATGCTGGCACTCTTTCCATCCACATTGGAGGGTCTTGCAGATAAATGGTATAGTCAATATGCAGATGGCCATTTCACTACATGGGAGGCTCTGAAGGCGGCGTTCTCACAGACATTCCGACCAAGTGATTCCTCGGAAAGAGCTCTAGATCAGCTAGAGAGTTTGAAGCTAAGACCAGGTGTATCCTTTCATGAACTTCACACTAGAACAAAAGCACTTGTTGCATGTCTACCACATGCACCAGGTGACTTTTTGGTTAAAAAATGGATAGAAAAAGATCTGCCCAGGTCATCTTAGCAGAAGCTTCGTGAGTCTCTTAGATTGGATGCGACCCTCAATGATTTTGTTGCAGTGGCATCACACATTCAAGAAGCAAGGCAACATTTTGAAGAGGGTACACAACCAAAGTATGCTGCAGACCTGGATCCTATTGGGCAACTGAGGAAAGAACTGGAGGCACTGAAAATGCAACAAAATCAACAAGAAGAGAAGGTCTTGCCGCCACTACGTTGCACTGATGATGAAGTAGCCCAACTTCGCCGTGAGTTAGAAGATTTGAAGACCACTCAAGATATAAGGAGACAAATTTGGTGTACAATCTGTAACAACAATGGACATTCCAATGCTAATTGCCCTATTAAGGTAAGTTGTCAATTTTGTGGAAAGGATGGTCATGAAGCTAGGGATTGCTACTACCTCAAGGGTACACAGCAGAGAGGTAACCCTCAAATTTTGGATTCATATTATGCTAGTACCTCAAATACATCAAATAGAGAGGAGAATCGGCCTGCAAAGCCTAGATATAATAGACCTTTGATGTGCTATCGTTGTGGTGAGTACGGCCAGATGCAAAATAGGTGTTCTCTTCCAGAAGATGCACCTCCCTGTCAACATTGCCCAGAGGCAAAGGATCATTATACCAAAGATTGCCCAAGGGGTCGTCCTGCTCCAATCCACATGATTGCAGTCTCTCCACATGAAGAAGGGAAAACCACTCAGTCTTATGCCGTTTCATCCTCTGCAATGCCCATGATGACTAGAGCCAGGCAAGCAGCTGCAACCTAGAGAGATGAACAACAAGGATTTCAGGATAAAGAGGAGGAAAAGAAGTCTGGATGGAAGGACCAGGTAGAAATTGAAGGAGCTTATGATAAGATGACTACTTCTCTAAAGGGCCAACCAACCAGTCTGCAAGAAAACACTCAGGAGGTAAACATTGAACAGATCTTGAAAGGTATTCATCACAAGGTTAGTCTATATGAACTTATAAGGATGGATTCAAAAATAAGAAGTGACTTACTGAAGATTATACACTCTGCTCACTTGGTCCAATCACCTAGTATAGATGGTTTCATGGTTGATTGTCCCCCTGCACCCTTAGCAGACTACCAAAGCTCAAGATTATCTGTTTGTATAAAGGATGAAGCTCTCACAGGTGTGATCGTAGATGGAGGCTCTGGTATCAATTTGATGCCAGATTTCACAATGAAGAAACTGAATTTGAACCCCACCAAAATGGCACCATTTACGGTTACACTAGCAGATCAACATCAGGTTGCGCCTCTTGGCATTATTGAAAAGGTACGAATGATAGTACAGGGTTGCCACTTTATGTTGGATTTTGTTGTTATTGCACTTCCACAGGAGACTTCCTATCCTCTGCTGCTGGGGAGACCTTGGTTGAGGCAAGCAAAAGCTTTGCAAGATTGGGGAAAAAATAAACTTTGGATTTCAACAAACACCAATAGCCAACTGCAATTACATTTGGAAGCGGGATTCGACTCAGGAAAAACCATTGGATATACTGTGGACACTCAGGTAATGCCCTCTCTACCCGAAGAAGATGATACATTGTTAAATTGGATGATGGGAAGTGCAGAGCGTTGCACAGTGGAGATCAATGAAATTGAGGAAGAAGTTGCAGATAAGGTAAATGAAGACCACAAGGTATTGGAGAATGAGCAATTGCACGTCAATGCAAGCTTTGAAGAGGCAACCCATATAAAAGTATCGGAGGTAGAAGGTTATGAATTTAAGAGCAGAGAAGATCTTCCTTTTGCAGATATACCTCAAGGATGGATGGAAAAACATGTTGCAGAATATAAATTAAAATCCACTCCTGCATATAGTGGAGATGATTTCTCAAGCAAGAGTAGTCCTGAAACATTGGTTCAAGAAGTAAATTTAGGGGATGAAGAGAACCCTCAAGTAGTCCACTTGGCATCCTGGTTGTGGCATTATCCTCCTCTGCTACAGAAGGTAACTTCTTTGCTTTTTACTTACAAAAGTGTCTTCGCATGGTCCTACAAAGATCTAACAGGAATACCAGAAGAGCTTGGGTTACATCGAATACCCTTAGTTGAGGGAGCCGCGCCTGTAAGAAGTAGGCCATATCGACTCAATCCGAAGTATGCAGAGGCGGTAAAAGTAGAGATTACAAAACTAGAAGAAGCAAGTATAATTGTGCCAGTAGAACATTCCAGGTGGCTTTCTTCCATGGTTATTGTACCCAAGAAAAATAGTGGAAAAATAAGAGTATGTGTTGATTTCCGTGCTTTGAATAAAGTGACTATTCAAGATGGATTTCCTCAGCCCTTCACAGAGGAAGTACTTGAGGAAGTAGCTAGTCACACTTTGTATAATTTCTTGGATGGTTTTAGTGGCTACAATCAGATAGTGATCCATCCTGATGATAGGGACAAAACAGCCTTTGTTACTCCCTGGGGCACTTATGTCTATACTCGCATGGCTTTTGGTTTGAAGAATGCGCCAGCTTCATTTAATTGAACGATGTATCTGATATTGGGCAAATGGTTAACAACCTTTCTACGCATTTTTATGCATGACTTTTCAGTATTTTCAGGTACAGATAAAAGAGCAGCAGTTCAAGATTTCCATGACCATTTGGAAAATCTAAAAGAAATTTTTGAGCAATGTCTCAAAACAGCTTTGAAATTGAATCCTGATAAATGTCACTTTTTGGTCACCAAGGGTACTCTTCTTGGTTACATAGTATCTGCTGAAGGTATAACTGTTGACCCTGCAAAGGTTACAGCTATTCTTTCCATGCCAATTCCACAAAGCCCAAAGGAAGTGCAAAGTTTCTTGGGCCATGCAGGGTATCACAGAAGATTCATTAGGATGTATTCAGAAATTTCTAAGCCCTTGTCAAGGCTTACCAGTAAAAAGATCCCTTTCTCATGGAGTGCTGAAGCTGACAAAGCATTTTGTGAACTAAAGTTGAGGCTATGTACTGCTCCACTTTTAAGTGTTCCTAATTGGTCATTGGAATTTCATGTGCATACAGATGCTAGTCTTCATGTTGTTGGTGCAGTTCTAGCTCAACCATCATCTCACAAAGTGGATAGACCT